>JAJEJO010000216.1:926901-1025127 GCA_020662805.1 Glaucomys volans
AGTGTGGCTGGGGGTGGAAGGGATCTGCTAGCTGAGAGAGCCAGGTTGCTGGAGTCCTGGAACCAGATTCTCCCGACATCTGGAGTTGGTAATTAAACCTCTCCCAAGTGGACGGTTGTTTACATCAGTCTAATGATCAGGTCTATCTCTGGGCAAAACATTGTGCATTTCCAATAAGCATTACAAATATTATATGGCTCTTTGAATATATTATTTCAGGGTAATGCCACTGATTTTCATCTTATCATTAAAATAAGAAGAGTGGGAGGGTCAAGGGCATGTGTCCTATGGGAAACTGCACTGGGGAGGTCAAGACTCCTCGATTCTAGTCTCTGTAGTAACTTGGCATAAATGTGGGCAGGTTAGATGGAATGTTTGTATAATTGAATAAAACTTAATGTTAGGAGGGAGGAAGAGACATTTACAAGCTCTCTAGTTCTACTTCCTCGATTTGCAAGTACAGAAATTAAGGTGCAGCCCTGACTGAGTTCTCTTTGGGAAATCAGCCTCCTGCCAAGAACATGCATTATAGTCTGTTTTCTGCCATGAGATTAAGAAAAAAGGAAACCTTCTCCGCACAAGTGTCCTGTAATGCCAATGACTGAATAAATCTGCTGTGTTCTCAAGTGCCGAGTTAGCAAGCTCATCTGGCTGCAGGTCTGGAAGTGCATTCTATCACACGGCTCATCTGAGTTAACTGTGATCGTTCCTCTGACTCGCTTGGATCCAATTTGGGAGACAAAAGAAAGGGGTGCTATTAATTCATTCCTCCCATACCCCACAACTTTCAACCATGATAAACCAAATGGAGGGGGTGGGGGTATGAAAAATGGTGGAATGAAACACACATCTTTACCCTATGTTCATGTGTGATTAACAAGAGTGATATGAATGTACATCGTGCACAACCATAGAAATGAAAATTTGTACCCCATCCGTGTAAAATGAATCAAAATGAAGTCTATAAAAATAAAAAAAAAATTAAAAATACAGATAACCAGAAGAACTCATAAGAACACATCAACACCCACATGCTCATTAGCCATGACATGTTTTGGACTAAATAACCAGACCTGGAGGAAAATGGGACCCTTCAAAGAAGGGAACAGAGCCAGGTTAATTTTCATGAGTAGCAGAGAAAGAACTGAAGCAAGGAACTTAACTGCTGAACTGGAATGCCAACCACACTGGGGCATCCTGGGGGAATAGGGGAATGCAATTATCCAAAATCATACCAAACACAATATTTTATCCAGAAATATTTTCTTCTCTGAGAAGTCACACAAACTTCCTTATGATCTGGGTGCTCCCTATTCTGCCATTAACTAGCTGTATAAACACTGGACACATTACTTCACCTTGCTGATCTTGGGTTTCCTCACCTGTAATACAGATTTGCCTACTATTTATTTGTCCCTCTACTAGTTCCAGGCACCACATTGATAAAACAACAATTCACATCTATCTCCTTTGTGAACGAGGGTGTTGCATGCATTTAGTGACTTAAACTTCGCAAAAACCCTATGAGATAGGTGTGATCACACCCATTTCACAGATTAAAAACTGAGGTACGGTGAGGTTAAGTCATTTGTTTGAAGTCACACAGCTAATAAGAAAGGGAAGCAGGATTTAGAACTAACTATTTTGATTCAAGGAATCTCTTCTATACTACTCCCTGGTGTTTCACTACACTTTTAAGGACAAAAGAACATGTTCAGAGACCAGAGGAAAAGATATTACTTCTTCACTACTTGGCTAGGTTGCCACTGCAGAGCCCACTGGACTCTGGAGCTCAGACATTGAACCCCAAGAGCGCCATGAGCAAACAAACTTTATTCACCCTCAGAATAAAGAACTTTTCAAACCACAGAGTATCTTGCATTCTGCAGTAACTAACATACATGCATCCAGAAAAAGATATGAGACACACACAGGCAGGACATAAAACCTCCTGAACCAAGGGAAACATTAAGAACTTGCTTGATGCTGATAAAAGCTGTGTATTTGCTTCCTGTGGCTGCTGTAACAAATGACCCCAAGTCAGGTGGCTTAAAACAGCAGAAATGTATTGTGTCAGAACCTGAAGTCAAGGTGTCCCCAGGGTTATATTCCTTCTGCTGGTGCTAGGAAACAATCAATCCTTTATCGGCATTCCTTGACCTGTGATAGATCGCTTCCTCCTCTTTCTCTGTACTCCCTTAGAAGAACACTTATAATAGCATTTAAGTGCTACCTAGAAAATATGGGTGGAGTGCATCTCAAAAGGCAATGGCTCTTTGTTACAGGTGGTCCCTACTTCACGAAGCCCACCAGCTCACATAGACACCAAAAGATATTTATAAGATAAAAGTATCCAGTGCTACAATCCTACAAAGAAAAAATGCCCTTTGTGCCACTGGGGAAGTCCAATTCTCCAAATCCCAAATTTTGCAGTTTTCCAGAGACTTCCTAAATCTATGACTCAGATGCCTGATGCATGAGGGTGAAGGATTACACACTCAGAATAAACAGCCCACCCTCTGCTGGGCTCAGCCCAGACTGTGCCCTTCAGGCAGGGCCATCCTTTAGAATAAGCTGAGGCTTTGAGGCATGAGCTGACTTCCAAGAATACTTAAGGGGACTAAGCATGATGCCAATTTGCAGTTTCTCAAATGTGCTGCTGATCTCTGTTTGCCTTTGATCGGGAGAAATGGCAGCATTCTGTCAATGTTCAAAAGTCGCTCTGTCTCAACCTTTGTTATAATCAAGTCGGCTGTGAACTTCCTAGACAGAGTGCACACAGGGTAAGGCTCTGACAAAATGCAGAAAGCAAGTCTCCAGGCTGGTGGCAGCCAATCTGGGCAGAAATCATAAGTGATACACCAGCCCAAAGGCACCCACCAGACAGCAGTTAAGCCCCTTGATAAGCTTGCCTCCAAATAGAAATTGAAAGAGAGTCGTGGAAATAGCATCTTCTCTTGAGGGGTAAAGGAACTAAGTACAGTAGCAGATGGAACATGGCCTTACACTAATCCGGGCTCCATAATTAAATTCCAGAACCATGCCAGCAAAGGAAGACGGTATTCAAAAATAGCAGGTGCCTCCTGGAGAGTTTTTGCCAGAGAGGCTTTTGTGAGGGATCAGGCTGATAGCCTGGGGATGAAAACATCGGTGAAGCTAAGTACGCAGCTAGCTCTCCAAAGGAGACCAGAATGAGCTGGTGCTGCTTTTCTAGCCCATGGGAAGTACTGGCTCCTAAGTAGCTTTAACTGCCTCCGGGATCCTTCAGCTGCACATGGACTTTGTTGATGAAGGGGTGGTCACAGGCACGGAGCAGTCCTGGCAGCACAAATGGCTACCCACCTGCCTGCATGGATATACCTCCCAGCTACACTGCATCTCAAAGCTGGACCAGAGAGATGACTTCAAAGACAATGCCCATGAATGTGGCCCAGCCAATTCTTCAACATGTGCTGAGTGGCAGCAGGAGGTACTGACGGACAGAACTGGACTCCAGAGCCAGATGGACCTTGATGGTCATCCAGCACTACAACTTAGTAGCATGTGATCTTAGGCAAGTTAGTTACTAAACCCCTCTAAGCTATGGGATGTTATTCATCTGTGAACAGAGATTATGATATAGCCTACATCAGAGCAGCACTGTAAAGAGTCAATGCCTCTGTGACGAGGCAGTGAGCTCACAGCATGGGACATGGGAAGAGACTTCAGAAGATGCTAATCATTATTAAGGTAATGATGATTAAATAGATAAATCAAGGATGTGGCCATCGGGAGGAAACCCCAAAGGCTATCCAGGCACAGAAACTCCTAAAAGGGGAAGGAGGGCCAGCAGCACTTGGAATTTTCTGTTTAATGGCTTTTATTTTGTTGCCCCAAGTTGGAGGGAAGCTTGTCCCTTTCATCTGGTCTTGGCAAGCAGGAAGGAGAACAAAAGCCACTTAACTAGCACAGAGAGAAGCTGGAGCTCCCAGGGAGCCACAAGCTCAGTTCTCTCATCTAACCCCAGACATACCAGCTTCAGGCACAGCTGGAGACATCACCAACTGCGCTCCAGAACCCCTTCAGCACGGCTTCCCCTTTTTATAGGGTTTTCAAAGAAGCAGCCTCCCAAGTGAAGAAAAGTGTGGGAGCGGGCCCCAGCTGTCCAGAGGGGCAGCACAGCAGATGTGGCTCCTGGAAACTCCTGTGAAATCAAGAAATAGCCCCTCCCACACAGGGACAAGGACCAGTCCTTCCCAGCTGCCCCATTTCCAGACCACCTTGTGAGAGCCCTCAGGTTCATCCAGTGGACAGTCCTGTGGGTTGCCCATAACCCTTCCACAAGGCAATTAAATGCAGTCTTAATAAACCCCTATTCTGGTCTGGGTGGAGATGCAGATCTTCATGAATTGTGGGAAGTTTGGTGAGCTTTGGAATCCAATAGTCATAGATGTGAACCACAGCTTTCCCACTCCTCAGCAGCATGACCTTGCGTAAGTCCAAAAGCTCTGCATCTCAGTTTCCACATGTCTAAAAGGGAAATTAAAACAGGGCCCATCTAAGAAAATGAGCAGACACTTCACAGAAGAGGTTCTACAAGCAATCAACAGACATATGAAAAAATGTTCAACATCCCTAGTAATAAGAGAAATGCAAATCAAAACCACCTTAAAATATCATCTCACCCCAATTAGAATGTCTATTATCAAGAATACAAGCAACAATAGGTGTTGGCCAGGATGTGGGGGGAAAGGTACACTCATACATTGCTGGTGGGGTTGCAAATTAGTGCAGCCACTCTGGAAAGCAGTATGGAGATTCCTTAGAAAACTTTGAATGGATCCACCATTTGACCCAGCTATCCCACTCCTTGGCCTATACCCAAAGGACTTAAAATCAGCATTCTACAGTGATGCAGCCACATCAATATTTAAAGCAGCCCAATTCACTATAGCTAAATTGTGGAACCAACCTAGATGCCCTTCAATAGAGGAATGGATAAAGAAACTGTGGTATATATGCATAATGGAATATTATTCAGACACGAAGAATAATAAAATTATGACATTTGCAGGTAAATGGATGGAATTGGAGAAGATCATGTTAAGTGAAATAAGTCAATCCCAAGAAAACAAAGGCCGAATGATCTCTCTTATAAGTGGTTGATGACACATAGTGGGGGTGGGGGGAGGTATGGGAAGAATAGAGAAGGGATGGATTGTATAGAGGAAAATGAGGGGTGGGGAGGGGGCGGGGAAGGAAAGATAATAGAATGAGACAAACATCTTTACCCTATGTATATGTATGAATTGGCAAATTGTATGATTCCACTTTGTGTCCAAACAGAAAATGATAGTTATACTCCATTTGTGTACAATGAACTAAAATAATAATTAAAAAAAGAAAAAAATAGTGCCCATCATCATAGGATTGTTTTTTGAGGTTTGAGAGAGATAATGTTCAAGACACACTTACATGATAACACAAATGCACTGTGGAGAAACTTAGCTGGACTTAGTGCTACACTTAAAAAGTGTTAGACCAGATCTCTTCAACTCAAGTTGATACCTAGGGTTTAACAACTCATCCACATGGGGGGAAACATCCTCATCATCTCCTTCTGAGCTTCATGGTATTTACAAAAGTATTCCAATATATTTGAAATTAAAGATAAAGGACCCACCTCGATTTTCTCCCTCCACCTATAAATCTAGTTCAGAATTCACAACTGCAATTATAGCCCCTGCCCATTATGTTATTAGTGTAATATTTCTGGCCACCACGCTTGATTCCATCTTTTGGAATTCCATTTTATGTCTCCTTAAACTACTTATGATCTTCCTGTTTTCCCAATACCTCTCACCTATGTCATTTCTGCAAGTACTTTCATTTGGTCATTTATGCGTTAACCAATACTAATCTATCCAACTTGCACTAGTCTGTGCTTGCCCCTGGAGACACAATAATGACCAAGACAGATATTCAGCATCTCTAATCCTCAGAAAGTCTAAAATCAATCAGGGAAAGTAGATATTTAAGTGAGGAAATCAGTACATGAATAGGGGTGCTAGTTGCTCAAATCAGGTACAAATCACCTGGCCTTGAGTGAATGGAAGAGGTTGATGGGGGATGTTTTCCAAGAGGAAACGACATTTAAGTAAGACAATAAGAACGACTGGGAATTACGCAGAGGAAGAAGAGAGGAAAGAGCATTTCAATACAGACAATCCAACAGTCCATCTTGACCAGGGCAGTTCAGGTTTCAACAGCCCAGCAGCCCTAGTCATTAAGCCTCCCTACTGACTGGAAAACTTTGAAACTTTAGAGCTAATATTCTGTTGAAATTGCTGCCCCTTTCAAGAACCAAAACCTCTCCAGGCACCCCCAGTTCACTCGGTGAAAGAAGGAAGAAAAATAGATTGCAATGAAAACCTCAAACTCTCCATCTGCAAACTCTGGTGGGCAGTTGTTGATCAGCTTGCCAGAGAAAATCAACAAAAACGCAGAGCCCCTTTTTTCTTTTCTTTCAAGGGACAAACCCAAGACTGCCTTCAAGACAAGGCAGAGAATGACCCAATGGACAAGGTCATGCCATTTCTTTTCCTGCCAAAAAAATGGACTTTCTCAGTTTCCACTCTGGATGAAAATGTAATATTTCAGTTTGCAATTTCAATTTCACAGCTGACTGGCATCTGCAGAGACAGAGAATTCTAATAAAATTGCAGAAGCATTTAATACAATGACTGGCAGATGGGGAAAGGGTTTGTAGCAACTCCATTTTTCTGATTATGTTAACAAAACGTGGCATGCGCTTTTCTAATGCCCCGACACTGTTTCATTTACAATTTAAATCTGATGACTAAAAACAGAGATTAGGACTTCTGGGGGGCAATGCTGTTTACCACCTGAATGGTCTAATAATATATAGATCCCTTTCCCCTTTCCAATCAGACAAATTAGCATTCCAGCTTCCCGACTTAATAAAGTTACACAGAGCAATTTCAAAAATTGTCTGAGTGCAACATTGCATCAATAAATTATTTATGCACACTTGATTTGGAAATTAAGCAACAATGAAGTATTCTTTAACTATAATAGAAAGCCCTTGAAAGGAAAAGTAGGCCTAGTGGGACATTATAAAACTAAAAGCCATTACTGATAGAATGGAATGAGGCTTGTGAGTACCAATTGCAGGGAAAGTAGCCACTCAGCTGCTTAAAGAGGAAATGCTTTGGCATCTTCCCACCAAAAACCCAGTTGGCTGTCAACACCTTCTAAGTGGTCACATTGAAGGAAATCTAACGATAATCATAAAGCCAGATGTGGATGGCATTTGCTTTCAGCCTCACCCTGGGACTCTGGCCAAGTTTCTTGGGCCTAAGTTTCAATCATGATACGCTAAAAAGTGTAGCAGTGGTCTCCAGGCGCTCCCACTTGGTCTCAGAAGTATCAGAATTTCTGTTGTTGTTGTTGTTGTTGTTGCTTTTAATACTGATTCCTGGAATTCCTGGGTTCCAACCACCAAAGACCCTAATTCACTGGCACTGAGGCAACTGACTTCCAAAAAGTTCTCAGGGGACTGGATGTGGGAGCCACTGGCCTACCTGCCTTCCAAGTCTTAACTGTGATCTTCCAAAGGTACAAGGAGAAGCCCAAGGCACAGACTTGCAATTGACTAATCATGATAAATGCCCAAGTACATTTTTAACTAACCGACTTTGTCTGCAGACTGCAGATGTTCTGAAATGAGACATCCTGTCGTTTGAGGCACTGATGTCAGCTCCTTTACTTGAGTGTGGTAATCCCTCATGTCTTCAGACCCAGTTGCTCAGCTACATGAGACCTGTGTGAGCCACGGGCAGGCTCGGCTGAGCAGAGAGGAGAAACCAAATTAAAAGTCAAGAGCTATTGGAGCAAGAGAGTAAGGACAGAGAGCAGTTCATGTGGAGCAAAGGCTGCTTTTCTTGGAGCCACGACAATAACTGGAAGCTCCCACAGGCTCTGAAGATAAGTGAAATGCACCTGGAGGAAAATGGTGCTTTGTCCTACACCAGAAACCCAGATGTCCCCTATGGATGTTGAGGCAACTTGTTCCAGGAGATCCTTAAATTGTGTTCCCCAGCTACACGCTATTCAGTCTTTAAGGAGGCTTAATACACCAATGCTCTCAAGGGTAAGAAATATCCTAAGCTGCATAATTCATCATCTAAAATTCTCATAAATCATGTAAATGCTCATTTTGACAGACGAGAGAGGGCCCTAAAAGAAAGAGCTTCAAAATGAGCAGAGAGAGGGAAAGAGGCAGGCTTCTTCATGTGGGGTGGCAGGAGGGAAGTCACAGGGAGACTCGCGAGATAGGCACCAAGTTCCACTTCCAGTATTTCCCTAGAACAACCTTGCCAATCCAAAGATAAGGAAAATGTCACTTTGTGCCTTCCCATTTCTCAGAAGGCTTGTGAGGTCACACTTGATGTTGACTTGGCGCATCCCAGTGCTGGGAAGAAATTAGCTGCCTAGGTCCACTATGGTCGCCTCTCACCTGGGGCAGCTAGAAGGCCAAGCTTTGCGGATGATTGGCAGGAGAGCACTTAAAGAATGCCATTTCCATCATTTTGTCACCTGACCCTCTGCCAGTGGACTCTCCCCAGACTGTTTCCAGTCTCATTAGTTGCCATGGATGCATCCCCTTATCTAAATGACATTTCAGTCAACATCTGCCCTGCCACTACCCCAGAGAGGAGTGTGAGCTCTCCGAGGAGGATTTGGAAAACATCCTAGCTGTTCCATTATCACTATGATTGCTTCTGGTGTAGTTTTCAGCTCATGTGACATCTACCTCTCTTGTTAGGGATTCACATAATGAGACCAATGAGTAAAGTAAATTGGGTCTTAGAAAAATTTCCAACTCGGTATCCCCAAAGTAGGTTAAAAAATGCAGAGTGCATGAACATGACTAACTCTTCAAAATGAGACTCTCTGTGGCACACAGAGTACCTGCTCATGCCAGGCACCATGCTACACCCATTTTGTGGTCACTTTTAATCTTTGTACCTTATGAGAGGTTGGATTGTCCCTGTCACACAGCTGAGGAGATGGGTTCAGAGTGGTTACAGATCCATGGAAACCATCACCTACATTTCTGCTGATATGGCCCAAGCCTGTTCTCTGAGCTGTACCTTCATCAACTTATTTATTCCTCATGATAACCTAGCAAGTAGACTTAATTGACCCCATATTACACCTGAGCATGCTGAGGCATGGAAAGGTGAGGCAGCTTTCCAGTTCCATATACTAGTCTGCACCAGAACCAAGAATCAGACATGCTCTGTTTGCCCCTGAGTCTGCGTGTTTAACCCCACCTCTGTTTTACTCTTGAATGTCATTCGGTCATAATGATAGCAATTAGAAATGGCACTCAAGGTAGCATACTGAACCCAAATGTTTCCACCCACTTCACCTAAACACGTCGGCTTTCAATACAGAAGAATTTACAGAATGTAAATTGGCGCAGACATAGATCCAAGCAAGTGTTCAAGTTAAGCACTGAAATATGGATGCTTACTAACCAGCTGACAACTGACTTGAGGCCTCATATTACAGTCCTTTCTAAACTACATTTAAGAATATAAATGCACAATTAAGCCTCAGTTCCACACACTTACAGGCAGAGGTCTTAGTGCCAAAAGATGAACCAGAGTTAGCTAGCAGGAAGCTCCCACGGGTTAGGGGAATGGAAGAGAAAAGAAAAAAGAAGGAGGAAATAGTAAAGGAGAAGGAAAGACTTAGGTTCCAGGAATTCTGCTTTGACATCCTACATAGGTTATTGAACTTAACTCTCACAACAATTTTTTAGGTATACAATAATAGCCCTAAGGCTATATTGCTCATATGCAGAACAAATCAAAACTGAACTTGTGTCTATCCAACCCCAAACACCAAGTTCTTTTCATTCATTACTGTAAAAGTGCCTCCTCTAAGTTCAGTTCTTCAACTTCAATTCCATTGAGCTATAAAAAAGAAAAAAAATTGATCAACCTCTGTGTCCCTTTCGTCATCTATAAAATAGGGATAATAGCATTTTTCTGAAGATTAAATGAGAAAATATTTGCAAAGCACATTGAGCTGTGCTTGGCATGCAGTGTCCACCCAGTTATCAGTGCTGTTCATTCCTGGTGATGGAGTGATGACGAGAAGGAAGATGTGCCAGGGACTGCACCAAGTGCAGGTGTTAGCTTGCACCTTAGGCCAGTGTAGCCTACAGCGCTCGGTGAGCATCTGCAGGACCAGTAGAAGGCATTATCAAGCTGAGCCACGCTTCTCAAACTGCAACAAAAATCACCTGGGCATCTTGTTAAAATGCAGATTCTGATCTGATCTGTCTTGCAGGGGACCTGAGATTCTGCATTTCTAATAAACTCCCTGGCCCAGAGACCACAGTGTGAGTAACCATGACCTAAAGAACTGCTTTCCTATTTCCTCAATATCCCCCCTCTCAAGTGCCTGAGATAATGAAAACAAGCCAGGGGAAAATAAATCATCTTCAACAACCAAATGTCAAATAAATTAAAGTCTGAAGCACTGAGACTATAAAAGCTATTGAAGGCAGCTTCGCAGGGCTCCTGGGACTGGAAATCCTTCCTGCACATTCTCCTGGCAGCCAGCTAATCACCAAGAAGAGTGAATGCCTTCATTTTCCCGTCCATACTCCTGCATCAAAGAAGGAAGGATAAATCTGTGTGGCTCCACGTCCAATTTGAAGGCTTAGCCTGCGATCTATTGAAATTCCCAAATGTATTCATGGAAAGGACTAGTCTACTTATATTTGTTGAAATATCCAGCATCTTTCTCCACTCACTGTGTTCCTTTGAGCTGACCCTCTGAGCTGATTTTCCCCCACCAGCAACATCCTAGGTAATCCACACTATTATGAAGACAGATGAGACAGAGTTCATTTGTTATTAGATGACCACAAGAAATGGCACAGATTCTGATAAGCAATTGGAATCAGACCATGTAACAGCCTCCAAGACTTCCTGGCTCATGCCTTCTCAAGATCTGAAATAACATTGATTAAGATAAATTAAGATTAAAATAATTTTACTTGGGGGGAACTCTTCTTTCCAAGAAACACTGGTCTTGTGTTGATTTGGGCCACAGAGGTTGAGGCATATTTCAAGCATGATTCTGGAAAAAACAATTCCACCATATATTTTATGATCTCTAAAATTACAGTAAGTTGCTCAGCCACTTTTTTCCAGAGTCCTCTTCTCAAGCACAGCACCAAGACCACCCATACCCACAGGACAGAGGGGAAACAGGGAAGAGATCAGGAGCAAGGAGCTTGCTCCCTAAGCTCTCTGACACAGCAGTCCTGGATCCCATCTGGTCTTGGCACCTCATGGGTTGAATAACTTGTCATGGGTGCACTTAAGGAAGAAGGCTATCCTGAAACTAAACACTGGGTTTTGCCTGCTTTTCACTCATGTATCCCATCTTGCAGGGGGTGCCCTAAATGGTCTCATTCAAAACATATAGAGAACACACATTGGTTAAGAACATGGGCTCAGTGATCCAATTTTTGGCACACTCACAGTTACTATCAGTGTGATCTTCGATACATCTGAGCACTTCTGAGCCTAGTTTTAACTTATTCATGAACTAGAGTTAATAAAGGCACCAGTTTCTAAGATTACTGTGACATTGAAATAAGATAACACATTCATAAAATGCTTAGCACAATGCCAGGCACATATGAAAACCAGCACCATCCTGCCTGGGCTAGCTCCCCAGTGGTGAATAGAAGAGGAAGACAAATTTGCAAGTTTCTGTCCCCGGTAACTACCTTGCTAGCTCCGTTTAGATATTAAGCCACAGGATGATTAATAATAGAATTCAACATGCATAGATCTATGTTTCTTCACTCTCTGGGCCTCAGCATCCCTATTCATGAAACAAGGTGATTGTATTAAATTGCTTACAACAGGGGCCAGGTCGGTATTATTGAGCGATTTTCCAGAGATACAAGCAAATAACCCAAAGACCCCCTCCAGGAAGTCACAATGGAGACTGGGTCTGGCAATGAGTGTATCTTTCAACCCTTCCCCTGACAGCAAGGTAATACCATGCGCCAGACTAACCGAGGTGCTTAATGGTCCGGATGCTTAGGTGAGAGAGCTGTGACCCCAGAAGCAAGAGACTCAGACCAGTACCAGGATCAAGTCAGGGAGCTTCATAATTAGTGAGCGTGAAGACTGGCGGTGCCAGGCAGCACGAGCTTTGTTTTGCTCCTAGCGCCATAAAAATTGTTGGCGATGCTCTTCAGGATAGCCGCCATGGACTTCCAGTCATAAGTAAAGAAGAGCAGCCACAGCTACTCCTATGACTAGGGCTGCCTCTACTGTCACACATGCTCAGATGTCCACTCTGTACCATGGACACCCCAACTCCACTGCAGCTTCCCTGGCAATTCCCTGAACTGGGTGTTGTTATTCCCAATGGGCTAAAACCTCAGTCCTCTTCCCGCTATGGCTTCCTATAACAGCGCTGTCCCACTCACAGCTTTTTTAGCCTAAGAGGCTATACTTACCCAGATGAACTCTTCCTGACCATGGCTATTTAAACCCCAAACTAGAACTTGTTCCAGAGAAGTCAATTTCATGGACTGGTTGAAAAAGAGGTCAACCTAGCACATTAAATTCTGTAAGGTTTCTCACCCAGGTTGTCCATTGGAATCACTGGGTGATCGTTTTAAACCCCCAGGTACCAGGCTCCACTGCAGACCCATTAAATCAGGCTGAGGGGAGGAGGACTGGGTATACATATTTTGCAAAGCTCACCTGTTGGTTCTGACATGAAGTCAAGGTTGAACATTGCAGCTCTAGAGTAATGGTCCTCAAAGTGTGGTCACAAAGTAGCAGCATCAGCCTCTCTTGGAAATGTGTTATAAATACATATTCTCAGGTCCCAGTCCACAACTGCAGAATCAGAAACTCTGTTGAGTGTGCTCAGAAATCTTCATTTGAATAAGTTCTCTGTATGGTTTTGATGGACACTATAATTTGACCACCATAGCTCAGGACCCCTGTTTCTCAAAACGTGTTCCATCACCCTGCAGCATTGGGATCATTTCCAAACTTGCTAGAGGTAAAAAATACCCTGCCCCAATATGGAGTTAATTAATCAGAATCTAGCCAGGTCTGGTCACATGCCTGTAATTCCAGTGACGTAGGAGGCTGAGGCAGGAGGATGGCAAGTTTAAGGCCAGCCTCAGCAACTTAGCAAAACCCTATCTCAAACTTTTAAAAGGGGGTAGGGGTAGGAATATAGCTCAATGATAAAGTATCCCTGTGTTCAATCCCTAGTATGTACACAAATATTTTTTAAAAGAATCAAAATGAGCATTTTAGCAAGATAACTGGTATTATGCACAGAAGTGTCTGAGAAATATGGGGGAATCTTCCTGAATTCTGGTAAAAGAAGTCAAAGTGGGTAACAGTGATTCTCAACAAAGCAGTTGTGCTCAATCTAAAAAGAGAATTTGTCAGAACAACCTGAAGGGTTCATTCAATCTATTTGTACAGACATCCAGGGGCTTCAGTACGCAAGAATCACTGCCACCAAGAGAATCTGTGTGTTGCTCAGTGTGGTCAGATAGAAAGATAGGAGTGTAAAACAGAAATGGAGAGAAGCCGGTAGGAAAGCTGGTAGGAAAGACATTGCAAACTGGAGATATAAAAAAGCAGAGGAAAATAGGGATAAAAAGAACTACACAGACAGTAGAGAGAGGCAGACACCACCAAGGAGAGAGCAAATACAGAGGAGCTGACCCCTAGAATTGCCCCGAATCTTCCTCCCATCCAGCTTGGGTTCCAGGTCAGCCGTATCCTCACAACAAAGGTGTGCAAGGGTCTCGACCCTTG
The DNA here is from genome assembly GCA_020662805.1 of Glaucomys volans. Lineage (NCBI taxonomy): Eukaryota > Metazoa > Chordata > Mammalia > Rodentia > Sciuridae > Glaucomys > Glaucomys volans. The sequence continues at coordinate 940,800 of JAJEJO010000216.1, forward strand.
TAACTATAAGCATGTGTTTGTGCTGTGACCATCCAAAGGAGCTCGCTATGGCTGGGGGGAAAAGAAGGAATCAGCTTTACCAGGAGACCACGAGTCACAGCCACATGTTGTCCCTCCTGAAATCCACGCCATGTCCCCAACCAAATAAATGCCAGGGAGACAGAAAGATCAACAGCAAGCAGTGGCCACGTGATAGGAAAAGCTCAAATGTCTTCCGACACAGAAATTTGGGGAAAGGTTGCAGCAAGTAGGTTCCCAGGTGCCCACACGCCTTCTCTCACTTGGCAACACATCTGCTCTGTTTGTGCCTCAAGCTTTGCCAAAATGTGATGGGGAGAATTTAGGGCCTGAGGGGAAGGGACACAGTAAGAAAAGAAAGCCATTTAAATAAGATAAACCATCTAAGATGGTATCCATAAAAAGGGATTTGCCAAAATTACAGAAAATAATGACAAGAAAGTGACCCTGCTTCCCTGCTTTCATGGAAATAATACTCCCTACGGAGGGTTTAATACATTGTTTATACTGTTTAGTGGAGAATATCTATATTCATCAGTTTTTGATCACTATAACAAAATATCTGAGGCAATGAATTTATAAAGATAAAAGGTTCATTAAAATCATGGTTCTGGAGGGTCCAGTTTAAGATTGGGTGGTGGTTTCATAGCTTTGGGTCTCTAGTGAGGGTGCCAGATGGCAATGATGCATGTCAGAGAACACTGCTCATATCATGGGTCAGGAAGCAGAAAAAAACTGAGAGACTTGGGTCCCATAATCCCTTTTAATGGCACACCTACAGTGACCTAAGGACCTCCCACTAGGCCCTACCTGCTAATGGTTCACAGCACCTCCCAACAGCACTACCCTGGGGGCCATGTATTTAAAATATGGACTTTAGGGGGAATTCAACATCCAAACTGTAACAATACCCCTCAGCAAAGGTGCACGCTATAAAGTAATAATAAGAGATTCACTTATAAACAACATCTGCATATTGCAAAATCTTGGGCACTGGACCAGTACAATCCATGCACTCAAACAAGGAAATACAAAATTACCAAATGAAGAAGGCTACTGTATTCACTGGTGTTTCAACACAGTTTACTAAACTGACAGGAGAATACCTGTGTTCCCAAGAATGGCTAGCTGTCAGTCTGCCTGCTGTTACCATCCCCTAAACAGGTGGGGCAGACCCACAAGATGTGGCTGCACAATTCCCCAGGGACAAACTAAAATCATTTCTTTTTCTCTCTCATCCTAGGAAATCAAAATGGAATATCAGTATGGGAGTAAGCTCCAAATTATTTTTTAAGTAAATCATTGGAACTTTAGTAAAAATAACAATGCACTTTTCATTCATTCATTTAAACAAATATTTGTGGAGCAGTTGAAAGGTACCAGACACCATGGTAAGGGCTAAAGTGAAGCCAGTGAATAGGTTTTCTGTTTTCTCTATCTGGGATCCAGACAATTATGCAAGAAAATAGAAAAAAAGGCAGATTATGCATTATTGTATACATTTATATATAGCGTGACTTCATTTCAGTAAAAATGCAAAAGCCAAAATATTCATCCATTTGCACATGTAAAAGATACACAGACAAAATAAAAGTTCCCCTTCTAAATCAGTGGTGAGAAAACTCTTTTCAGTGACGGGCTTGATGGTAAATATCATCAGCATTGTGAGTCATACGGTTGCTATTGCAGCTACTTGACTCTGTGATCATAGTATGAAGGCAACTATAGACATTCAGACATAAACAAGATAGGATGGTTGTGTCCCAAATAAACTTTATTTACAAAAACAGGTGGCAGGCCAGATTTGGTCCTCAGGTCATAATTTGCCTGATTATACACTTATACATTTTGATAGATCATATATAAATGGAGTATAATCTCTCATTTTTCTGATTATACATATTGTGAGATCACATTGGTCATGCAGTATTGTTCTTAATAAAATTTTAACTTAAAAAACAAGCATTAAATATCATAAACAATGATAGGTGAAGTGCAGGACATTCTGGGGTGCATAAAAGGGACCCCAGCCCCCAGACCAAGAGTATCAACAATAGGCTCCCCAGGAACCAAAACCGGAGTTCACTAAGGCCTGCCCTAGTGATACCAAAGAGAAGTTAGGACTCGCAGTGCACAAGCCACACAAAATTAGCGCCACTGCTTACCTAGTACTCCAGCAGACAATCAGCTCAAGTGGGAAACTCAGAAATGTCTGGGTTTAAGCTCTGCGCCAGCAAGGCAGACTCAGAGCTCTTCAAGCCCCCCTCCCTGAACCCAAGCTAGTCCATACTAGGACAAGTGGCAGGGCAAGAGTCTGACTCCCCACACTGAGTGTAATGGCATCCAGACTCATTCATGAATGGCGAAATGGGAAGACCCTCATGCTTCCTGCTGAAGCAAACTTCTGAGAACAGTAAGAAATTACAGGTTTGAGCTCTTCCCTAAAATCCCATCTGTGGACAATTACTGGTCTGTAGCGAACAAGCCGTCCATCACTTTTTCAAGAGAGCAACCTGCAAACAAAGAAATGGCAAAACCCCTACTCTTTCCTGGAAGCTTACACTACACACGACTTCTAAAGAGTTGTCAGTCAGAAGGTCCCCTAAGGAGGACCTTTAAATCTCACCTCTGGAACTTGCACCTACCTTCAAAAGAGATCACAAATAAAGCCAAGATCTGTCACTGAAGTGATTTTTTAAAGCCAAAATGAATAGGTTAATTGATTAAATTAAAATAGAACCCAGGGAAATAGAGGGGAGATCAGTGGAGTGGAAGAAGGGAAGCAGCCAGAGGAAGGGAGGTAGGGAAAGAGCAAGGACTGGGGGCTGAAGTGGAGAAAAGTACACTCTAGGCATGTGTGGTTATGTCAAAATGAACCCCAGCATTACCTACAATTGAAATGCACTAATAAAAAAGATCAAAAAAAAAAAAAACACATGACAACTTTTCCAGAATAGCATAGCATCTTCTTTGAATTAAACACATTTAACCAGAACCTGCATTTTCACATGCAAAAATCCTCTTTGACCCTTAGTTAGTTCTCATTATCCTTCCTAGCTCAGGAAAGGGAAAAATTCTCACTTTCCTTCAGGAATTTGTGTGTGGATCTTTAGCTCCACTAGGTGGTAGTAATTTGAATATAAATGAAAGTTAAGAGGTGATGGGGAGAAATGTGGCTAAGGAATAGAGGGATGACCAGAAGCCTGTGGCCCTAAGACTAGATCCCTCTTTCAAAAGATTGAATCCACATGCTTAGGAGAGACTGTCTTCAAGCACTGTTGAGGTGATGATGGGTGTGATTGGTGATGTCATTAGCTGAAGCCTCATTTGAAATTTATATACTCCCGTTCCTAATCCCTAGTTAGTCCAATGAAGGGCCAAACACCCTCCAGTACTGGGGAAATGGGCTCCTTCCCACCAAGAGAATGTCTCAGATAGACTGTCCATGACCTTCACTTTCTTTCCTGCTCTTTCTCGACAGTGCCCATGGAGTCTTCCAAGTCTTTGAAAGCCTTGAGGTCCTTCTGCATACAACACCATATTTGTCTCTTGGCCTCACACCTAGAGGAGAACTCCTGGGAGCCAGGCTCCATTCTGAGCCCTCTAGTGACAACTAAACTGATCCCTAGCTCGCCCCCTTAAGGACTTTGGGGAGCTTTTAGAACTATGCCTTGGAAGAAAGACTGAAACATCTGTGTCAAGTTCTGACTGTCCTCTTTGACCTTGAGGCTTGGCGGAGATGGAGACGGTGGCGGCACAGGAGCAGGGAGGGAGGAAAAGAGGAGAAGAGAATGGACACCACTATCATCTCCCTGGAGGCACCGCTCTGAGGAAAGAATAGAACACTCCTTGACTCAACTGGGTCTTTGTTCTAGGTCCTAAACTTTTCAAGTATTGCCTCCATGGGTGCAGGGTAGCAGAGTACCAGGAAGGGTTTCATTTATTCATGCCCCCAGAGATTTTCCCACAAAAGCAGGGGTTACTGTCATGGTGGTTGGAAGGCTCCACAGTCCCACAATAATGGATCTTCTCCTTGGAGGCTGCTAAGGTTTAACACCTATGCTTGCCTTGAAGACAGAGACCATGCCACTAATCTGATTTTCTCCTAACTGTTACCATAGAACCCAGAATGCAGTAAGCATGCTTTGAAAGTTTGATGAATGAATGAGTGAATGAATGGGAATGAATGAACAGATATGTGAGTGAGATTTGCAATAAGTAAAAGACTACTTTACTTAAGAAGGGAAGAATTTGGAGGAAAACACACATACAGAGACAATACGATGTGGACACAGAGATGGCTGTCTATAGCCAAGAAGAAAAGACTAATTCAGACCCTTCCCTATGGCCCTCAGAAGAAGAACCAACCCCACCATGATTTTGGACTAGCAGCCTCTGGAATGGTGAGACAATAAAGTTCTTTTGTTTAAGATACCCAGTAAGTGGTACTTCATTATGGCAGCACCAGAAAAGTAATAGATGCCCCTGACTTATCTTTGGGCCATGCCTACAGGAGTCATTGATGTACTGAACTTCTTTTTTCATTATTATTGCTACTTTTTAATTGGTTCTTTTTGGTTATACATGTCAATAGAATTCATTTTGACATCATTAGAAAAGCATGGACAATAATTCGTTCTAATTCAGTGCCCACCACTTCTTAACCAAGAGGTAATGCAGTAGCTGAGGGCAGGGCTAAGAATCAACTCCCCGGAGTCCAAGCCTGCTTCGCTATTTGCTAGGTATGAGACTAGATTAAATCACTTACTCCCTCTGTGCCTCAGTTTTTGCATTTCTAAATGGAGACTACCAGAATAATAACCCTCCAAATCCACAGGCTCTGCATCTTGAGGGAACAACCAACTGCAGATGAAAAATATTTGGAAAAAAATAAATTGCATCTGTGTTGAACACATAGAGACTTTTTCTCATCATTATTCCCTAAACTACACAGTATAGCAACTATTTACATAGCATGTACATTGTACTAGGTATCATAAGGAACCTAGAATGATCTAAAGTATATGGGAGAATTGTACAGGTTATATGAAAATGCCTTTCCATTTTATACAAAGGAAGTGAGCATCTGCAGATTTTGGTAAGTGGGAGGGGCTGCAGATAACAAGGGACAGAAGTACCTCAAAGCCTCGTTGTAAGAATTACATGAGATGATTCAGCACAGCATCTGGCACACAGTAAGAGTTCAGTCAATGTTAATTGTTGCTTTTGGTGGTGGCGACAGTCAAGGGTGACAGAAGTTATTGTATAGGCATTATGGTATGTATTAAAAGGAGAACAAGCAGACTCAGATTCAAACTCCACTTCCATTTCTTACAAGCTTTGTGACTTTGGGCAATTCACTTTACCTCTCCACACCTCAGAAAATTAGAGCTCATCTATAAACTGGAGGTAATCATATACCCATCATAGAGTGTCCACGTAGTGTAAAGTGTAAAGGCAAAAAAGAATTTAAAGCATTTAACAGTGTCCCTGGCTCAGAGTGAGGTCTTAATAAATGACCACTTTTAAAGAGAGATGATCTGATTCCTCACCTCACTCCCGCTTGGTCTTTTCAACTGCATCTTTTCTTGAAGCCTCAGACAGACAAACATTGCGAGGCAAAAAACTAAACATGGTTTAGCAACAGCAATTCCTTATCAATTAACCCTACTGTGGGCAGTCCCATTCAGACATTAGCAGCCCATTCTAGAAAGTAGAATCAACCCAAGAGGGCTCTTCATTTCCAAGCACACATGTTCTCCAGCCAAAATGAGCCACGGCTTTCTCGCAGGCACTTTGAACAGCATTTCAAGGTCACTTCTTGGGATAGGAAACTGTCCCTCGGCAGTCACAGGGCTGACTGACGTTTCCTTTCTTTTAACACAAAGCCCCTTAAGTCTTCTGAGTGAGATTATTTTGCCTTCAAAGAGTGTGCCGCAGGAAGAAGCCACAGACTGCTGAGTGCCTGAGGCTCAGGAAAGCACGGTCTTGCCTCCAAACGATTCATAAAACACCCCTGTTTTTAAAACATATCCATAAAGGAATTAAAGAGGCATTATAAAGAATTTTAAAAATCACATTCCCCCTTCCAGACCATTCGAAAAACTTGAACATCACAAACACCTCACAGATGATGGGCACACCTGCGTGGCTCTTCCACATCAATGGAAAGGCTAGCCCTCAAGCAAGTCTGGGAAGATGTACAAGGAAGGCCGTTCACTATTATTTCCATAATAATAGTTAATTACCCTTGCATCTAAAAATCATATTTCAAATAGTAACTATTCCTATGAATTATCCTTAAAAATTACCATTGGAAACATTCGCTCCAAAATTTAGGAAGAGTGATTCTCTTTTTCCCTGATGGGAGAGGAAACTGAAGTTCAATGTCCACTTTACCTGATGCTCTATACACAGCTTCACACTGCCACTCCATTCTTCTCCCCACCAAGTGCCTGAGCACTTGATTATCACCCTTGGGACTCCTCGGTTTTTAAGCATTCGATTTACAAGGAGTATTGGGAGAGACATTCTAGCAGCAAAACATTTCCCTCAGGAACCCATACCTGAAGAGATAATAGGGGAAACAAACAAGGTTATTTCTTAATGTCAAGATGACAGGAAGTAGGCATGGGGCTGGGAACGAGTTCCAGCAGGAAGTAGGCTATCAGAACTTGACAGCCAGCCAGAGGACTGGTTATCTGGCAGAGGGCACTGCATCCGGGACATCTTTCTCTCTGCCATGCTAATTAGCCTCCAAATCCCTTAACTCTTCATAGAAATTGAATAGCTGGAATTTCATCCTATGGAAGCTATCTAGTGAAATTCAAAAGTTATCATAAAAGAAATGAACCTCCAGCTTCCCTGGACCATTAATATGCTCAGTAGCTGTTAAATCTTAAAACTCCAGAAATACACTAGAGTGCAGAGGTAGGAAAGAAGACTTTTTCATCAAGTGGAATATTTCCCTTCTCATATTCCAAATATACCCCTTTTGATATCTCTTGAGGTTCCATATTCTTTCTTTCTGTCTTGACCAAGAATTTTATATTTAATCAGGTCTCCAAGGTGGCTAAATAGGAATGATGGCCTTCATATTTAATAAAAGTGGAAAACTGGGGGTAGACTAAAGAGTCTTCTAAAATCAACATTTCAGATTTCCAAGCCAATTTTTTTTGTCAACTCATAGCCCTTTCCGTCTTATATTTTTGTTTTTTGTGTCTATGATTTATTTTTTTAAATGTGACCCAAGACGAGCCTCAAATAAAATGTCTATCACTTGGAATTCCCATCCCCCTTTCCCTTCTTACCTACCAAAATCAGATTTCCTACTCAGAGGCGATGCCCCAGTACCTGCCATGTCTGCAGCACAACATTCAGTCATTCACTCAGAAAATCATTCCTGGCACATAAGAACACAGAAGATACAAAAGGAAAAAGACACTGCTCCTGTGTTGGGGAAATTGACAGTTTAGCTGGCTTCTGCATTCACAGACAGAGATTGCACTGGAAGTAAAACAGAGAGATACCTGAATCTGCCTAAGGGAACACAGCATTCTTCCTAGAGTAAAGATAGAGAGATCCTGGGGTATGTGGTTCATACTTCTCCAAAATATCATAGAGTACCTGTAGTGCTGGGGTCTATTTTAAATTTATGACAGACTATTTGGTTCTTTTCTCCTGAGATTTACAAGTCTGGCATAAAAAGAGAGATTTTTTAAGAATTTAATTTTTTTTAAATGCCAGGTAATGGCAAATGCTATGTTGAGAATACAGAGGATGATGTGATGCGTTTTAGGTTGCGTGATGGAGAAAATCCTCTCTGAAAAGGTGGCATGAACCTGTGACTTGGAAAACAAGGTGGAGGCAGATCAACCGAGGTCCAGGGGCAGAGATGTCTGAGCAGAAGTCACAGGTGGTGCAGTGCTCCAAGTGGGACAAACTTGGCCTGTTCTTGAACTGTAAGAGGGCTCATGGAGCTAATGCTGGAGGAGAGAAAGGGGCTGGAGAAGGGGTGGTGACTCACCATGCAGAGACCTGGACAGAGGCCAAGGGAAGGGGTCTGAATTTTCTTTTAAATGTTAACTGGTCTTATCAGATGGTAATTGACAGCAGGGCTATTTGCTATTGGAGGAACAGGTTGCAGAAAGGAAAGAGCTTGGCCACCCCTCCAGTGGCCCAGTGGCCCATGGCTGTGTTCCACATGGGGTTCCTCTGGTGCTTTTCCTTAACAGCCACACTTCTGATGGCACTCTGATTCTCCCATGTCTCTCTGCCACTAACTGAGTCTTGAGTCAAAAAGCAAATAATAAAAAGAAAACTCAACTTATTCAACTTCCTTGAATTTGACCAAACACCTATTTCTCATATGTGGCCCTTGACAAAGGGATTTTTAAAGTTTCTGATCCCTTGAACAATTCTCTCAAAATCTTCCTTCTGCCATTTCTCCAGAAGCCTCCTTTCAACTCCTCATGCACCTAAGCATCACTGGACCTTCTGGAAAACACCAAGCTCACAAACACATTGCCAACTCCACATTGTCTGCATAAATCCCAAAGCATCTGAAACATCACTCCAATTCACGATCCTCAGCCAGACTGGGGGCTACATGGAGAATTTTGCCTCTTGCTTCTCCCACACCCCATCCAAGACTTAAGAATTACCCCTAGTGTCCCATTTATTGGCCTTTCATTGATGTCCTTTCATTGACTCATTTTAGCCCCAGTGACATTAGAATGAGGTATTCCAAGTTTCATATTCAATCAATCCTTCAAAGAAACAAAAGCCAATAATCAAAATGCTTCTGACCGCTAGGCATTGAATAAGACATAGAGTCTGCCCCCAAGAACTATGAGGAAGGGTGAGAACTGCAGAGAATACGTAGTACAGCCCAGGCCACAGTTGCTCTCAATGAAGGGAATAGTCTTCATTCAAAAGAATGAAGCATACAGATATGCTTGCAAAGCACAATCTATAAATGCATCAATAAGTGCCTGTCTATAATTACAACACTTTTTCACACTAGAAAGAACATGCATGCTTATTATGGAAGAATTTTAAAATATTTCTGATCCATAAGAATGAAATTAAGACTGCGTTTCGGGTCGGACCTGAGATCCAGAGGCAGGCTTTAGGAGGCAGATTCAACCTGACTGTTATAGGGTTGGAAAAACGCTCCCTCGGCTGCTGAGTGCCAGGAATTCTTGCACAGATGCCCAGCCTCTTCCAGATGAGCAGCCTGGCGCTAGACGGCAGCACAATGGCGCGGCACCTTTCGTACCCAAATTGTTGGAAGCTTCCAGAAATGCGTTTGAGAAGCCAAGGGACCCAGACACTGAGAAAAGCAAAAGACCCCACCAGGCCGCTGATGAGCTGCAGCTCTATGCCCTGGGCCATTGTCGTTCTCCGTGGGCTCCTCCAAGTCTGTTCCAGAGAACTGTTTCCTAAGCAAAGGATCCCAAGCCCTTTTTCCTTACCTCACTTTCATCCCACTTCTTGAGTTCCTCCTTGCCAGCCATTTCTGATATGCTTAACTGTGAACTTAAAGCCTAAAGCAAGCCCAGTATTTTTTACCCATCTCCCAATGTTGGGAACTCAGTATTTTAACTCTGGTTCTCTCCTCTCTCCAGCCTCTCAAAACCATCATTCATTTTCCACGACCACTGCACTGTAGACGGCTCTTGGTGTCCTGAACACAACAGCGTATTGGAGTGCTCCATTAGACCCATCTGCCAGACAGTTCTTAACCTGCTGACACCCTCATGCAGGAAGCCATCTCTCTCCCTCCTCCAGGGAATCAGCCCTTGGCCTCCAGGAACCCTGGGGCAATAGCTCTTGAGTGGCAACCTCCACTCTTATACAAGAAAGGGATTGTCCTAGTCTGCGATTTTCTTTTTGTTTTGTTTTGGTTTTTGGTACTGGGTATTGAACCCAAAGGTGCTTTTATCACTGACCTACATGCCCAGCCCATTTTTAAAAATCTATATATTTATTTATAAGCACCAGGGATTGAACCAAGGGCACTTAATTATATCCCCAGCCTTTTAAAAATATTTTTTAGTTGTAGATGGACACAACATCTTTATTTATTTTTATGTGATGCTAACCCAGTGCCTTGCACCTGTGAGGCAAGGGCTTTACCACTGAGCCACTGTCCCAGCCCCCTTTTAATTTTTTGAGACAGGGTTTTGCTAAGTTGCTTAGAGCCTTGCTAACTTGCTGAGGATGGCTTCAAACTGGGGATCCTCTTGCCTCAGCTTCCAGAGTGGCTGGGATTATAGGCATGTGCCACCGCACCCAACCCTTTTTATTTTTTGAGGCAGGATCTTGCTAAATTGTTTAGAGCATCGCTTGAGTTGCTGAGGCTGGCCTTGAATTTGCGATCCTATTTCAGCCTCCCAAGTTGCTGAGGTTACAGCTGTGTACCTCTGTGCCTGGCTGATCTCTGTTCTTAACAAGCTCCTCAGGTTATTCTGATGCTCGTCAAAGTAAGGACCACTGCTTTGGTTGGTGACCTGCTTTCTGTTATTGAGGCAGAAACCCCTAACCACCAATTCCCTGCAAATCCCTTAGTGGAGTGGCTTTGGGAATTTGGGGACAAAGGAGGACTTGGTGACATGAAGACCTCAGTTACCCAGAGGATCCTGACAAGAAGACAAAGGACCCACACCACCCACGAGCCTTCCTTGGTTCTCAACCACCTCAATCACGAGCTCCCCTTTGTCCCCCCAACCCCAATCTTTGGTACCTGGGATTGACCCCAGGGGCCCTTAACTCCACTAAGCAACATCTTACCAGCCCTTTTTATATTTTTATTTTATTTTGTTTGGGGTACTGGGAATTGAACCCAGGGGTGCTCAACCACTGAGCCACATCCCCTTTCTGCATTTTATCTAGAGACAGGGTCTCATTGAGTTGCTTAGCACCCTTCTTTTCCTGAGGATGGTTTCCAACTTGTGGTCCTCCTGCCTCAGCCTCCCAAGTTGCTGGGATTACAGGTGTGTGCCACTGCACCCAGTTAATTTTTTATTGAAACAGGATCATGCAAAGTTGCTTAGGGCCTTTCAAAGTTTCTGAGGCTGTCCTCAAACTTGAAATCTTCCTGCTTCAGCCTCCCTAGTCACTGGGATGATAGGTAGAAACCATGGTGCCTGGTAACCTTTATTTGCTTTTATAATACTGGCCTTCCCTAGGAATACTCGTATCCTCACTGCAGATTTATATTCATTTGTGGTATTATTTTGTTTCCTCCTTGCTATGGTTTGAATAAGAGGTATCCCTCAAAAGATCCTGTGTTAATGCAGAAGGTAAAAGGATTGGATTAGGAGAGGTGTAACCTTATAGTGGATTAATTCATTTGGTGGACTAATAATTTGAATGGATTACCTGGTGGTAACTGTAGGCAGGTGGGATGTGACTGGAAGAAGTGGATCACTGAGAGTGTGTGATGGGGATTATATATTATTTTGTCCCTGGTTTCTAGTGAGCACCATTTCCTGGCTGCCATGGACTGAGAAGCTTTTCCTCCACACCCTCTGCCACGATGTTCTGCCTCATCTCAGGCTCAGAGCAATGGAGTCAGCTGACCATGGGCTGAACCTCTGAAACTGTGAGTCAAAATAAACTCTTCCCCCTCGAAAAAAAAAAAAAGAATGAAATTAAAACACCCCAGTTTCTGATACCCTAAAATAAACACTGGGAACACCTTGAAATGTCACTTAATATAAGATAGATGATTGATAGACAGACAGTCATGCCTATATGAGGCTAATTTGTTAACAATAATGGGACCACACTTCTTATGGTACCTTGTAACCTTGTAGATGTTTTTTCATGCCAATAAATACTTTGCTACCAAATGTTCTAATATTAGATTTGCTATTTCTGTGTGGACTACATCTGTTGTTCTGTGCTCATTTTCTCCACTTCTCACTCTACCCCTACTCTTGGACCCTAGATGGGCACTTTCCAAAATATAATTTCCTCTTACTACTTTCTGAATCACCCAGGGCAATGCAAAGTCCCCATGAACACCTGCATCCTCCATCAGCCTCACCTCTATCTAGCTGTGCATCATTGAGCAAGATTCTTTTCTTCTCTGGATCTCAGGTTCTATTATAGAGCTGTATGTAAATGACATTTAGCATATGTACATCATTGTTCCTTCCTAATACTGTAGATAAATGAGACTAGGACTCCATCATCCAATCATAAGGGCAGTCCTTCGGTTCCATGCAGTCCAATAAGGATGGGTACTTACCAATTGACAGATACACATTAATTAGAAAATTCTGGACTAAAACAGTATAAGCTGAACTGCTCCTGAAAATGATTCAAATGATCTCCACATGGAGGGGTGGAAAAAAAGAGGGAGAGTAGGAAGGAAGGTCTGGAGCCCACCTTGTTACTGCTGATGACTAGCAGCCATCCTAGTCAGCCCTACCTCACAACTGCAGGACTGAGGGGACCCTGGAGAAGTACAGCCAGAAGAGCAGGTATAACAGCACAGCTGTTGCTGAAATCCCTGAAGACTCACCGGTTTCACGTCTGGACAAATGACCTCATTAGGATGTCACCCAGAGCGGAATAGAAGATGATGCTTCCAATGTTAAACTGGAACACCTTAGAAATGCCCTTTACTGACTGCTTGGCATCTGAGACCAGAAGGGCTCAGGGAAGGAACAGGACGGGACTTCCTGACACGAGAGAATATTTCCAGATTTTTACAAAATAGCCAAAAGGGGAGGAGAGGACAAGCAAAATGAAAGAATAATAAGGGACTGGTTAAATAAATGGTTACCTTTGTACACTGGGCTACTAAGCAACCTTCAAATGATGATTTTGCTGTATGTTTAGAAATTTCATAAGTTGTTCAGAATCCACGATTAATGTAGAAATAATAAACAATAAATCAGAATGTATAGTGTTATTGCATTTTTTAAAGAAAAAAATACATATGTATATACATCTGCTTGGAAAGATTAATGTCTTGATAGTGGAACAGGAATTGTTATTACATACATTTCCAAATTTTTATTTATGTGTCAAATAAATGATTGAAATTTTTAAAATGCAGCCCTGTTCTGTGGGATTTCCTTCTTCCAACAGTCTGCTCCTAAGGAGTTTTCTCTTTTTTCCTATTCACCTGAGGCAGGTATACCTTCCCAGCCTGCCTTCTTTCTATGCCTTCCAAGTGTGCCTTTTCTCATTCCTACTTTTAACTTCTTTTTCACTTTTCTCTGCACATCTTGGCTTAATGATACTGCAAAGAAAAAAGAAATCACCTTGACCATGCCCTTTTCCTTTGGATTCCTCCTTTGATCCACCTCCTGTCATGCTGATTTTTAATTAACATCTGGGATGAAAGGTGTTGCAGAAACACCAGTGTCACAAAAAAAAAAAAAAAAAAAAAAAAAATAAGAAACACCAAATTCAGAATCTCTTCTTTGCAGCACAGGGCAATTTTCATCCCTGAATTTCTACCCACCCCACATGTCTTTCTCCAGGCCTCTGAGTCGGAAGAGGTTTTGTATTTCATGCATTATGATCTCTAATTCTGCATCAGGGAAGATGTACTGAAGCAGCAGAAAATCTCAAGTCAACTATCTAAACCAGGGATCAGCAAACGGCCACCCAGGGTCAAATCCTGTCCACTGCCTGTTTTTTTGTTTTTGTTTTTGTTTTTGTTTTTTTGTATTTTTTTATTTAGAGACAGGGTCTCACTGAGTTGCTTAGGGCCTCGCTAAGTTGCTGAGGCTGGCTTTGAACTCGCAATCCTCCTGCCTCAGCCTCCCAAGTGCTGGGATTACAGGCGTGCGCCACCGCGCCCGGCAACTGCCTGTTTTTATAAATAAAGTTTTATTGCAACATAACTACACTCATCTGCATACATGTTATCTGTGGCTGTTGTCACACTTCAGTGACAGTGTTAGCCTCAAAGCCTGAAGTATTTACTATGTGGACACTTTACAGAAAACCTTGTTGACCCTCACCAAAAATGTTAGCTCACAAAGCCAGAAACCCATTGATGGACATTCTCCTGTATTATTTGATTTGGGAGCTCAATGATGTCATCGAGGACTGGTTCTTACCAAATAGCCACTGTGCCATCAGCTTTATGTCCAAGTTAGCATCCCTCATTGTTGCAAGACAGCTATCGTATCTCCTGATATCCTGTTCACACGGAGGCAAGTCTAAGATAAGAAGAGACCATCCTTCCTGACATGTACCTTCTCAAAACTGCAGAAGCCTTTCCCTCAGGAGAAAAGCATATTTCCCCTCTCGCGGTTCACTGGTCATGATTCCATCAGCTGCTTCACATGAGCATGCCCAGTCCAGTCCCCCTCTGTGGAGGGGTATTTCTTAATGTTTACATTAATCCAGGTCATGAAAAAGCTAGGGCTCTCATAAATGGGGTACCTCTCAGAAACTGGATTTAGTTTTGTGTAATATAGCACCCAAATAATAGTCACCTACACACAAAGTGGTGTCTTTTTAATGTTCCAAGGAGTCCAGAAGAGATTCAGGACCAGCACAAAAGCTTAAAGATATAACAGCCAAAAGAAGTGTCTGCAATTTTCTTGGCTTTTTCCTGATCCTGTATTAGAGAATGTTTTCTGTTGTTCTAGCCATCATGTCATGCAGGAGGAACAAAAAAGAAAATATGTGCGAAAGTTTAAAACCCTGCTATCCTTTTAAAAGCCTTTCTAGAATCCCGCATTACAATTACGCTTTCATCTCATTGGCCAGAATTATATCACACGATCCCACCTACTTTTAAGAGAACCTAAGAAATAAAAGTTTAACTGGGTGCTTTCATTTCTCACAATCAAATTACACTTGTGCAACTAAAATTCTATGATGGGGACACATAGTAGCACCGATGCCTCTGCCATTGGTGGTCAATAATGAGTGCTAGGTTCTTGACCCAGGATATTTACTTTAAATCTAGTGAAGCAAAACCTCCGTGGTTACCCTGATAAATAATGTTACATTTGTCTCACATCATCCAGTCTAAACAAGAAACTGTAAACAAAGCTCTTGATTCCCTTTATGTTATAGAGAATCTCTCACTGCGAAGGTGATTGAAGTCCCCTTGTCCTCTGTACATCTCAGCTTAATGCTATTGCAAAGAAAAGAGAAAAAAACCTTGGCCCTGCCCTTTCCCTTTGGAGTCCTCCTTTGATCCACCTCCTGGGTGCCCTGTTCCTTAATTAACATTTGGGATGAAAGGTGATGCAGAAACACCAGTGTCACAAAAACAAACTCAGAATATTTTCTTTACAGCACAAGGCAATTTCCATCCCTGAATTTCTAGCCAAGCCATTGGAAATAATGTTTAAAAATCATTTCAATTTCATTCATTCCATCTGACAAGTTAATGTTGAGATGGTTCTTTAAATATTTAATAATTGCTTGAGACATTTCCCTTTATTATTATTCTACGGTCAGAATCCCCTGGCTCTTTCATCAATCCCAGGGCCTGGAACAAACACAGGCAGTTAATTTCCGGACAAACGTTAAGTCATGTGATCTCTATTCCAATTTCCTGAAGGTCAAATGAAGCACTAGGTTAAAGAGGGTCTACTTGTTCCTCTCCTTCCCTCTCATCTGTCATTCTTCTTGTGCTGCCCATCTGCCCCCCTCTTCCACCCACCCACACCCTCCCAATCAAATTAAGCCAGGTTTCTCTTAATCATCATCAAGGTACAAAAGGTATAGCTTTGGAGCATCAAGCCACAATCTCACACTCCATTTGCACAAGAACTCAGAAGGCCGCTAATGCGCTGTTTGCTTTTTAGCAAGCATCTCTGCAGGCATCACAGAAATGTGTTTTGGCGCGCCTCCCAGGGCAGGGGAGCTATTTATGAGAGCTTGTCTTAAAGTGCCTACATGCGACATTAGGATGTTCACTGCCATCTGCAAACTGGACATGGCTCAGAGACATTTGGTTTGGACCAGGAGAACTTTCAAAGGTGATAAAGGTGAAAGTAGATGTCACTCTTCATCTGTTTCAACCCTATTGCCCTCTGCACCCCCACCAAACTAGTCCAATTTGCCAGGTATTTGTAGGATCCACCCTTCATCAATCCTCTTTGAGACCACCTGGTAGTATAAAATCACTTGCTTTAACCCATGGCTAAAGTCACAGCCATTTCTGCTTCGTACTTAGAAGTCATGAATCGAAAATGAAAATTTTGTCTGGCTTTCTCTCTTCCCTGCCCACACAGCACCTCCAGATCAGGAAGCAACTATCCCTGACCTGCACCAGTGAAGCATGCAAAGGATAGAGAGAAACCAAGGCCAGGGATCACCTTTGTCTCACAATCTGTTCCCCTCATCACCATATGCCAATGCTTCCTGCACCACACTCCTCCTGGGCTAGCAGCTCTTGCTATTTCCAAGTCAGCAAGAAGAAGTAACGGATAAGCAAGTTCACTACCATCCAACCTCTAATTATTAAATCCAAACTGTGTTCCAGGGACCAAGAACAAGAGAGAATTCCCTCTCTGGGGGAACTTACCAGGATCACTGGAATGAACAAGAATGGATATACAGGAATACAGAAAAGGGACAGAGAATGTGGAGGCTGCTTCCTGGGTAGATGACAGGAGAGAAATTGAGTCTCAGGATATGTAGGAGTTAGGCAGAAAGAAGGAGTCAGGCAAAGGAAATCACAGCAGCCAAGGTGCAGAGCAAGAGACCTAGGGGGAGAGGGAAACAGGCCCTTCTGTACAACAGAACTGAACATACGAGGCCAGGTGTGAAATGAAACGGCGCGGGAGACAAGCCAGGGCCCCTCATGGAAGGCCTTGTGCTCTGCGTCAAGGAACATAGACTTTATCCCACGCAGGGGAGCCATTGGAGGGGCTTGGGCCGGGGAGCCATGTGATGAGATTTATGCTTTGTGTAGGTCACTGTGGTGCCTGAGCAGAGGATGAATTTAAGAGGGAAGAGACAGAAGCAGGTGGCAGCAGGAGGCTGTGGCAGTCGAGCAGAAAGGAGGTTATGAGAGCCATCGTCATGCAAAGGGAGGGGATGGGTTCAAGGAAATACGTGGGAGGAATCACTGGCAGGATTGGGCAATTGATTATCTGGTTCCCTGGAGTGAAAAACAGGTAGAAGATTAGGATGATGACACTGACTGCAGTGACTGGATGCAGATCTGGAAGAAGGAGCTGGCGTGAGAAGAGAACCGCGGGTGCTTCGTGCACACCGAACACGAGAAGATGCTCAGCGGGTGTGTCCAGAGATAACTGAATAATGGAGTGTGGACTAAGGAATAAGGTCGGGGCAGGAGACAGAGGGTGCGTTATCAGCCCATGGGGATTGTTAAAGCCATGAGACAAGATGGGGGTCACTTGATCAAAATGGTAGCACAAGAATAGGAATGGAGCCAGACATGGTGGCACATACCTGTCATCCCAGCAGCTCAGGAGACTGAGGCAGGAGGATTGCAAGTTCAAAGCCAGACTCAGCAAATTCCAGGCCCTAAGCAACTCAAAGAGACCCTGTGTCTAAATAAAATACAAAATAGGGCTCAGGACGTGGCTCAGTGGTGAAGTGTCCCTGAGTTCAATCCCTGGTGCACCGCCCCACCCCACCCCCAAAAAATAGCAGTGGAAACAGTGAGGGAGGGCTGGGAACCACCACTGTTCTGAAGGAAGCAAATTAAGAGCCATACATGAAAAGCAGAGGAGAGGAACAGACAGAGCCAGGAAAAGGGAGAGCCAGAAAAAGAGAGTGATGAAGGCCAGGGCGCTTGAGAGCTTCAGGAAGAAGAGACTTGTGGGAAAACAAAGCAAATTGAGCACAGATATTAACCATGTTTCTCCCCAGTAACCAAACAAAAAAGGCACTGTAAGTGATAAATGCTCAAAGAATAGAATGGGATGCACCAGGACACTGGATGTGTGACAGTGGAGTTTTATTGGGAAATTGTTAAGAAGAGATGGGCAAGTGTCTGACTTAGCAGATGAGAGGAAACGAAAACCTACATTTGCAAGGGTTTGGGGTAGGGGTGGAAGAACACAGGAAAGTGTCCTATTTATATTAAAATGCTCAGGATCTAGAGAGCAAGTACCTTTGAAGCCCCAAGTATGTTTAGTCTAAAGACAGATATACAGCTTGACAGTTTGTGTAAAGAAGTCTGGGGACAGCTGATGACTGTCCTGTCCCACCTCAGCTAAGGATTGGAACCTTAACCTCCAGAGAAGCTGAACAAGAGAAGTTCTGATCTAGAGAAAACAGGCTTGGTCAAGAGTAGGAGCAAGTAATCTCACTGTAAAGAGGAGAAGTCAGGAGCAGTTTGGTACTGAGCAGTGAGACGACCATGTTCCCCTCCTGCCTGGTTTCCAGAATGCTGGAAGCCCTTCTCATTCCCATTCCCACAAACACAAAGGCACCCATCTCAGGCAGCAAATGCAAGATGATTCCTCTCTGGAGAAACAGACCTGCACAAAAGTAAAGAATTATACAGGCTGAAAGCTGAAGATGCACCGGGCTGGGGTATAGCTTGCAAGCACAAGGTCCTGGGTTCAATCCCCAGCACTGCAAAAAAAAAAAAAAAAAAACGACGCTCTACTGAAGATGCACAAGAAGATGCCAAGCTGCACCTTATCAGGCTCCATTGAAACTACATCCATGAGAGCTCCTGTCACTTCCAAACACTCCTCCAAGCTGGAAGGTACAGTGGTGATCAGCACACATTCTAGGGCAGCACCTACCATGGATAACAGAGCCCAAACAAATAATGCTTTTAAAGGAAGATCTTAGAGAAAACAGAGTCAATGCAGAAATGCTCCTAAACGACACAGTAAATATATTCAAAAGACATTGGAAAGTCCTGCACCCAAGAGCAAGAACAATGTGTATTTCAAAAGAAGAAAAATAATAAAAAGGAAAATGGTAATTGAAAATTATATACATGATCTCAGAAACTTTGAAAAGTATCTACTAAAAGGTATTATTAAAGATGAAGTAAAAAATCCCCCAGAGAGAAAAAAAATGCAAATTATTTCAGATGTACAGAAATAAGGAAGCACAAGAGAGATTACCAAGAAAACAATTTAAGAAAATTTTGAGAACTGAAGTGTAGGGGTTTTCAGACTGAGAGGGTCCAAAAAGTACATAGTACAAAGGATAAAGAATGACCAGGATAAAGAATAAGCTACATCCCTGTGAAACTACAGCATATCCCAAGAGATCCCAAAACTTTCAAAGAGATAAAAATGCATCACCAATTATTCATTTATTCAACCATTATTAATTGGGGACCTGTTAGGTACAATCATAAAGTGACTTAACACTGTAAATCCAAAGGAAATTTGGGAGTGAGATTTTTGCATATCAAGAGATATTAACCAACAAGCATAGCACATGCAAAGGCCCAGAGGCACAAGTGATTCACAAAAGCCAGTGTGATCAAAATAGAATGAGTAAGGAAAATCGGAAGTGGAGAAGTCAGAGAACTAAGTAGGGGCAGATCCAGTGGCAGCATAGGACATCGAATTCTACTCTAGGACAGGTAGTTTTTCGAAGAGGCTTTCAGAGAAAGAATTATATAATACGATGTATTTTTATTTTGTAAACCTACTCTCGCTACAATTTTAAGAAGAGATCACAGTAGAAGCAGGGACCAAGGCTGAGACCTGCTAGGAGACCACTGAAATAAACCCAGTGAAAATCCACAGTATATGCACCCAGGTGTGGCAGTAGAGACGGTGACAAGTGGCTAGATCCCAGACATATCTTGAGAGAAAACCTGATAGTGTTTGTGTACATTTACAGTGGGAGAGAAAATGAGAATTTAAAAATGACTCTAAGCTTTCGACCTGAACAACTAGTAGAACAGAATTGCCTTTTATGATGTTGTGAGAGATCCTGGAAAGAGAAGGCTCTGAATAACATCTTAAGAAACCTTACTTTAGATAAATCTACATAAGATCCTTTGGAAATCTTCCAAAACAACTGGTATGCAAGGTTGGATTTCAAAGGGGAGAACTGGACTGGAGAAAATGGTTGGAGAATAGATTTATTCAGAGCAATGATGACTGTGAGAAGAAACTCAAAACC
Organism: Glaucomys volans; assembly: GCA_020662805.1. Taxonomy (NCBI): domain Eukaryota; kingdom Metazoa; phylum Chordata; class Mammalia; order Rodentia; family Sciuridae; genus Glaucomys; species Glaucomys volans. The sequence goes on from JAJEJO010000216.1 coordinate 960,891, forward strand.
CTCGGGACTTAACAATATAGAACTTTATTTCTCACTCATGAAATTCAAACCAATGTGTAATCCTATGTGATTGATGGTCTTCCTCGTGGTTATTCAAGGACCGTGAAGGCCCATCCATATGTGGCTGGCTGTCTCAGGGTCCACTGCATTCAGTCGGAAAGTGAGAGGAAAGGATGCATCATCTTATGTGAGCATTGTTATGGGTCAGGGCAGGGAAAGGCACAGATCGCTTCTGTGTACGTGGCTGCCTATCATGGCAGGGAGGGCTGCAGAAGCTAGTCTTGCCAAGTGCTGAAAGAAGAAAGGACACAGCTCAGTGAGCACATGCTGGTCTCTCCACAGGCTCTCCTGCCAATGACCAGTCCCACATTCCACTTTCTTCATGTGTCAAACACACACCTCATCTGCCTCAAAGGATGCAACCTCAAGTCCCACCCACCCCTGCATGTAGAAACCCCAAGTATGAGTGGCTTTTACTCTTAGATCTGGGTCTGGCTCCTCATAATTCATCCACCTCTGAACCAGAAAAAAAAAAATGAGTTAGATGCCTTTCCCCACACCACAGTCATTTCATAGGAAAAAGAGGGACAAGATAACCATTATTAAATCTTCTACTCCAAAAGGGGAAGAATCTAAAAAATGTTGTGGTCACTGAAATCCTGCTGGGAGGTCAGAATGAAGGCCTCCTCCCTGGAAGTGGGCAGATGTCTTGAGTGTTCTGATTACACTGAGGAAGGAACTCACCTGTTCATCATGCTCCAGGGCATCATCTGAAGTGGGTACTGGGGGTACCCTTCTTTGTGGCTGCTCCACTTTCTCAGCCCACTGACTCCTGGTGCAGTTTTGAAGCCCCAAAGACTGTGCTAAGCACAAGCTTTTCAGTTTGGACTTAGAACTCCTCAGCAGAACAAATTTCCTTATTTCTCAGTAGGTTGCAAGCCTATTTGCTCCCTGTCAGTACCCTTGTCAGCGACTACATCAAAGTCTTTTCCTGAAAATAATGCTCCAGTCGATGCCAATCCATACCCTGAATTCCTTGTCCCTTCCTTTTCCCTCTTAAGTAAAAGGAAGACAAACTGAAACTAGTTTGATAAGCTGGTTTGATAGTTATAATGGCCTTGGGGAGAAAAGGAATATTCACAATCTGATTTTTGCTACGGAGATCAACCATAATGAGTGTATTTCCCTCAAAGACTTTATTAATCTTCTCTCTTACCATTTGGGATGTAGAAAGAATTGGCTTTTCCATTTGAATTTCTGGATTCTTTCTGTACTTTTCATTCTGCTTATAAACCAGCTGATTCTTATCTTTTTCCGAAATTTTCTTTTAGGACACCCCCCTGCCAACCTAAACTTTTACTTTCTAATGCTTTCCCTACAAACAAAAATTCATTAGCAACAAATCTGCCTCCCAAGAGATCATAGAAAATGTTTTAACCAATTGTTTTCCACTTTATTACATAGAAACCTTCAGGCCTGCCTCTAACATTAGTGTCCTTGATGCTTGACACTCAACCACTAAAAACGAACACATTTTAGATTTCTGTTATGGCAATACCCACTCCAGACACATATTTCAGTCTTAGTTAATACCATATCCCAAAATCTCTGTGACTTTACACCAAGTCCAAACTAATGCTCTTGATTGATGGGCAGCCTTTAACCTGATTATTCAGGGATCCATCCTCCTCCCATTTGTGGTTCCATCCTTGGAGTCCTCTACAACCAGCCAAAAGGTGGGAGAAAGGATTGAAGAGTAAGTGAAGAAGACATTTATGGGCTAGGCCTGGAAATTGTACATGTCAGTTCTCATATTACTTTGCCTAAAATTCAATCAAATGGATATATCTAAATGCAAAGGCAGCTAGGAAATGCAGTCTGGTTGTGACCCCTGGATGAAAAGAAACTGGTCCCCTAAGCAACTATCTAGTCTCTAACACAAGAATGACAGCATATAAATGGATATTTAGAACCAGAAGACCTGATAAGGTCATGGAGGAATGAATTCACGTAAAGAAAGCATCCAAGAACTGAACGTTGGGCCACTCCAAAATTTAAAGTGAGGGAAGGTAAGGAAGAGTCCTCAAATTAGACCAGAAAGAGGCAAAGTTGAATTAGGAGGAAAACCATTCAAGGAGGGATTCTCAGTAAAAGGATAAAATGTGTTTCAAGGAAAGATCAACACTGGCCAGTGCTTTTGACAGGTCATGAGACATGAAGACAAACATGAACTTGAACATGAACATGGTGGAAATTGTCAGCACTCTTAACAGAAGCATTTTCCAAGTAGTGTAGAAGACAAACGCCTGGGAGAGGGGGAATTAGAGACAGTGATCACCTATGAGTCTAACGGAAAAGTTTGTGATCAAGGACAGGACACAAATGGGTGGTAGCTTGATTAGCATTTGTGGTCAAACAAGGGCATGGATTTTTATTGTTGCTTATTTGCTTTTGTTGTTATTGCTATTTCTGTTGTTTAAAGAGGAAATATTACTGCATCTTTAATGTTGATGGGAATGACTGAAACATCATGGTGCAGATGAGAAAAGAGAAAAGTGATCGAGTGATATCCAGAGATGGTTGAAAGTGTATAGAGGCAGAGGGGAAGATAGAGAGTATGATAGAAATGCAGGGACATCCAGGTTCCAGTCCAGCATGTAAGGAGGGTGGTACTTGTCACTCCTGTGCTCTTAACAAGAAAAAAGCTGAACAAACTGGAAATCAACAGCTCTTCTTAGATTCATCAGAGAATTGACATCACAGATCAAACTGCTACCTCCAAAAGTGAAGAGACAGGCAATTTCAGAGATGACAGTGTACTAGAGCAAGAGCCCAGTAACAGGATAAGAGAACTCAAACTGTAATTGATAAATACTGGAAGCTTAGATGGGCAAGATTTAGAGTTAAAAGTTCCAAAGGGGCCTGATGGTAAAGGGGCCCATTTTCTTCATGTGGTTTATTTACCTCCAGGAACCCAATCCAGTTCTCAGAACAAAACGAGAGAAAAACCTCCTGGAGGTTCTGGCAGTGAGAATGTGAGAGTCATCCTTTTGAAATATGCTAAGAACATGCTCCTCTCCTTAACAAGGCTTTCCTCTCAAGGGAAGCCGTTTTACCAGATGATCTGACAGGAGGTGCATGCCCATGTTAGTCAGCTTTTTCTCCCTGACAAAATACCTAAGAAAACAGCATAAAGGAGGAAAGACTTTTTTGGATGATGGTTTCAAGGTTTCATTCCATGGTCAGATGCCTCCATTGCTCCAGGCCTTTATTAAGGCAAATCCTCACAGCACAGAAAGCATGGTGGAGCAAAGCTCCTCACCTTATGGTGGCTGAGAAAGCAGAGATGGGCAGGAGGCAAGACCTAGTACCCACGGTCACACCCCACAGACCACTCCCTTCAACGAGGTTCCAGCTCGGACAGTTTCCACCACCTTCCAAAGGTCCTGCAAATTATGAGTTCATTAATATGTCAATCCATTGATGAGGTCAGAGTCCTCATGATCCAATCACTTCCTAAAAGCCCCATCTCTGAACATGGCTGCAATGGGCACTGAACCTTCAGCACCTGAGCCTTTGAAGAACATCCCAGATCCAAGCAAAGGGAGAGAGAATGTGTATGTGAGTGTGTGTGTGTGTGTGTGTGTGTGTGTGTAAGGTTTCTGCCACATTCAGTGTGGATGAGGGAAAGGATTCCTGTCAGAAGACTAATCTGTAGATTTATCATTAAGAAACCTATTTAGTAAAATAAACACAGGAAACAATTATCTTTTTAAATCAAAGGAGGCATGACAGGTTGAGCCATGCTAAGATCCGGCTTCTAACCACATTGAGAAGTCCACCTTCCCTTTTTTTATAGTCATATAGGTAAGGGGGGACCAGGAGGAGCTTCTTCTGTGAGGAACAGGGTTGGCGGAGTTAAGGAAACCATTTGCTCTTGTGGGACATCCCAGCAGGATCAGCATTTCTCAGGCGGTGAGCCACTCCGCACAAAAGTCACATAACCCCAGGCTATCTGAAACAGTCTCTCATGACTGCCAGTTCCCGGAAGTCAGACTTCCCTGTCCATGGCTCAGCCAAGCCTGATTCCGCTAGTCATGGATGGCTTCCCACGTGTGTGTGTCTTTGTGTGTGTGTGTGTGTGTGTGTGTTCAGAATTGTCTTAGAGATCAGAGTTGTCTTGGAGAATACAGGTCACAAACAATCTAGGATCAGAATGGCATTAGCATTCACAAAAGGAATAGTGGAATGCTTCAGAGTTCTTCAAAGAAATTATTCACAACCTAGAACAATTCAGCAAGAAATCAGTCATTCATTATGAATAAATCAAATATCTGCTACACACTCCTTCTTAGGAACTCTAAAGATATGCTTTAACAAAATGAGGGACTGTCTCAATGCTTGTAAATAGCGTAGCAATAAACTTGGGCAAGCAGATATCTCTGATATGCTGATACCTTTAACCATATAGCCAGAAGTGGAATACCTAGGTTATAGAGTAGATATACCTTAAGTCTTCTGGGTAACCTCCATTTGTCTCTACTAATTTATATTCCCATCCACAGTTATACAAGTTCTCTTCTCTCCACATCCTCATCAGCACTTGTCATTTTGGGTTTTCTTGATAGTAAGCATTCTAACTGGGGTGAAATGACAACCTCATTTTAGTTTTGATCTACATTTCCCTGGTGGTTAGTTACATTGAGCACCTTTTTCATAAGTGTATTGGCCACTGGAATGTCATCTTTTGGGACTTGTTTCTTCATATCACTTCCCTATTTTTAATTGGATTATTTGTTGTTTAGTTACTTAGATATTTTAGTTCCTTAGAGATTCTTGATATTAATCCTTGGTCAGATGAAGACAACTTCCTAAGCTGTTTCTTCACTCTGTTCATGGCTTCCTTTGCTATACAGAAGCTTCTTAGTTTCATATAAAACTATTTGCTCTAGTTGCCTTTTTTGGCTGTGCTTTTGGGGTAGTGTCCTAAAAAAGCATTGTTTATACCAATGCTCTGAAGTATTTCCCCTCCCTTTCAGTACATTCAGTTTCAGGTCTCAGTTTTAGGTCTTTGATCCATTTTGAGTTGAGTTTTACCCAGAATGAAAGATAGTTATCAAGTTTCAGTTTCTGCAGGTGAATATCCAGGTTCCCCAATACTCTTTACTAAAGAAGTTATCCTTTCTCCAATGTTTTTGGCCTCTTTGTCCAGAAACAGGTAACTGTATATCAAGGGGTTATTTCTGGGCAATAACCCCTTTCTTTCCATTGATCCATATATCTGTTTTAGGTCAATACCATGCTGTTTTGATTACTATAGCTTTGTAGCATATTTTGAATTTAGGTAGTAGAATGTCTCCAGTGCTGTTATTTTTGCATGGCTAAGACAGGAAATCAACCTAGACACCCCTCAATTGGAAGAAATGAACAGAAAATCAACTGAAAATTTTTATATGAAGATACTGGGGATGTTGGAAAAAGATAAGTACTATTAGATGAAATGGGAAAATTGAGACTAAATCTCCATAATTACTAAAATGTTATCTAGTAGTATTCAAAATAGCAAAACCCAAAAATGTTTGTATAAGTTTTCTGTTTTAAAAATATACATGTAAAAAGTAATGCAATAGCAAAAAGTAAAATATATTAATTTCATTGACTCATGCATTGAAGATGAAGAGGAATAATTTAGGAACAGCTCAATTTCATTCCAGGCCTTGAATCATTTGGTCTTAAACTAGATGCAAGTATAGCTTGAATATAAACAGATGATAGATAAATAGATAGATGTGCAGTCAGTAAGTGGGTTTGATTTCATTAATGTGGCAAAGATGTCAAATAAAATAAAGAGATCAAAATATTTCCAATGAATTTAGTCATGAGGAACTTATTTAGTGGTAATGATGAAACCAATCTTAGAAGCAGGGTAAGGTAGAAATGAAAATTGAAAAGAAGTAATGATTGAAAGGAAAGTGAAAAGATGGTGGCTAAGTCCATTTTCTGTTGCTATAACTGAATACCTGAGACTGAGTAATTTATAAGGATAAGAGGTTTATTCCACTCTGTCCTGGATACTGGAAAGTCAAAGACCATGAAACTGACTCAGCATCTGATGAGGGCCTCCTTGCAGGGTCATGACACAGGGGAGGACATCATGGGGAGACAAAGCAAGCAGGCCAGAGAGAGTTCATTTCATAACAGCCACTCCTCTGATCATGAACTCACTCCTGTGACCTGACACTAACCCACTCATGAGCACAGAACACTCAGTAATCCATTAACTCATCAGGAGGGCAGAGGGATTACATCTCCAACACACGACTTTTGAGGGACATATTTGAACCTCAGCAGATGACCACAGAAAGTGTCTTAAGTTTGTTTTAAGGAAAAAGAAACACAACTGTGAAGAGGAGAGAGAAGTGCAAAGTCACAGGGTGACACAGGATTGATACTAGAAGACACTGGAGCATATGGGCAGACAAAGAAGGAAAAGTCAGAGTGGAGCAGAGAATGAAGCTGTCAGGGAGACGTTGGGCGTCGTGGGATACAGTGGCTGGACAGGTCCTCAGGGGAGACTGGGGATCTGGAGCTTAGATGAGAACCTAAGTCTTGGCCATACATAGGAGGAGGCATAGTTCATTCTCTGAGACTGGAGAAATTCAGGGGGAGTATAAGACCAGATGAATTAAATGGGGGAGGGTGTGTTCTGGGCCTCACTGTGTCCACACCAAATTCATTCGTCCTTGTCCCCAGTACCTCAGAAGGTGACTTTAGTTGGAGATGAATCCCCTTCAAAGAGGGGATTAAGTTACAGTGAGGTCATCAGGGTGGGTTCTACACCAATATGCCTAGTGTCCATATAAGAAGGGGAATTTGGCCACGTTAGATAATGAAGGCCATGCATGCACAGGGGAATGACTATGTGCAGAGGCAGCAAGAGGGCAGCCATCTGAAAGCCAAGGAGAGAGGCCTCAGAGGAGACCAACTCTCCTGGTCTGCTATCTTGGAATCCCAGCCTCCAGAACTGTAAGGAAATTAATTTCTGTTGTTGGGACCACACAGTCCCTGGTGTCTTATTATGGTGGCTCTAACAAATGAATACAGCTGGGTAGGCCAAGGTTTCCTGGTGACTTAGAAGATAAGTGACTTAAGAGTTAAAAGAGAAATTAATGGCAGATGGCTAAACCTCAGGAGACGTCCCCTCTTAAATATATCAGGGACAAATGACACAGTGAACATTGAATTTATACTCCAGGTCTATGGTTCTCAACCCGTGGAAGTTGTGACAGCCCAGGGAGCATTTGGAAACGTCTGGAGGCATTTTTTGGTTGTCACACCTGGGGGACAAAAGATGCCACCGGTATGTAGTTGACATGGGTGATGTTGCTAAGTATCTTGCAAAGCACAGAATATCCCCTACAACAAAGAATTATTCAGCCCAGGATACCAACAGTATTGAGGTTTCAAACCCCTGATCTAAGTGGATAAGAAGGATTCCTAACACAACATCAGGTTCTGATCCACGAGTCCACAGATTAGATAGGTCAGATATATGTAGCCATAAGGAGTCATCAAGACAAACTCAGACATTCACATGAGAGATTCATGTTCATCACCATGCCAGACTCAGCCAGGCCACCCTTCTAAAATAGCACAGTAATGAAAAGACTTTAAAGTCAAATCAAATTCATTCAAACTCTACTACTTTATAGCTCCAAGGTCTCTTTGACATCTGTGAGCATCAGAAAATTGAATGGAAACCCCTTGAGTTAATATGTGGATAAAATGAGACACCATATGTAAAATGATATGGGTCGGATGCGAGGTGTCCCCCAAAAGCTCACACTTGAGACTATACAGGAAAGGTCAGAGGAGAAATGATTGGGTTGTGAGAGTCTTAACCCAATCCGTGAATTAACCTCAGATGGGATTAATTGAAGTGGTAGGGTGAGGCTGGAGGAGGTGGGAATTGGGTCATGGCTATGGGTATATATTTCATATCTGGAGAGTGGAGTCTCTTTATGCTGCCTAATGATGTGAGCTGCTTCCCTCTGCCACCCTCTCCTGCCATGATGTTCAGCCTCACCTCGAGCCCAAGGAATGGAGCCAGCCTTCTATGGACTAAGACCTCTGAAACTCTGAGCCCTCAAATAAACCTTTTCTCCTCTACAATTGCTCTGGTCAGATCCTTTCAGTCACAGCAGAGAAAAAGCTGACTAAAACATAAAACAACTGCCACAGAGTAATAAACTATCTTTTTCTTCATGCTAACTATATGCCAAGCATGTTTCTAAGTACTCTATGAGAATTATTTTATTTAATGCTCAGAACAACCTTATGCAGTAAATGCAGCCATTTTACAGAAGAGTGTAGAATTTAGCAGAAGCAACCATCCTCACCGTCCTCATCTAGTACATCAAATGTGTTTTAAGCTTCCAATATATATTGAGACTTACCTGGCTCTGGACACACTTCAGTTTTCATCTTCTCTGTCTGTAAAAAGTCACATGGAATACTTAATCAACTTTCAAACTTAAAGCAAAAGTCTAAATGGAAAAAAAAGTTTTGTCTCTCTATTCCACCTCAAGGAAAAATCTCTTCTTGCCCCTTTTCTATAAAAGATTTCTCTGAGCTTTGTCGATCTGATTACTGAATTAATAATGGGCTTTAAGAATAAAGGCAGTTCTGAAAATGTGCTTCTTTGACTTCCTGCTTCAAAGCTTTGGATTTAAGTTGACTTCTGCCTACCAAAATCCTTCTCTATCAGGTTTCAATAGAAGATAGGAGACCAAGGAAGCAATGTCTCTATCTTGGAGTCACTCATAATCCCAAGGGAAAACAGACACTGCAGCAAGTTACTAAGCTCAGCCCAGGCAGGAAGTAAAATTATAGAGATGTATATGAATACGTAGCATAACAGAGGGAAAGGTGAATGGATGGAAGATTCTGAGCATAGAAGTCAAGAGGAAGACAGACAAGAGATTGTGGGCCAAAAAAAAACGTCCAGTAGGATAAGAATGTTGGGACAAAGTTAATAAAAAAAAAAAAACCCACTCTTTACAACTGAAACTGTCAAAAGTCAACATGTCAAAATTGATATCAACCATCGGGAGGAAAAACTGATTCTGAGAAATGAAATTAATTCATATCAATGATCATGGTCCAACTGCTATGCCAGATACTAAGGATCGAGGACAGCTCTTTTGTCCTGAAGAAGGTTGCAGATTCATGGGGGAAACAGATAATAAAGATGTCATTTTACAATACATATTATAGAACATAGAATGTGGAGTTCGATGGTAGAGGTGACCACAGGATGCTATGGAGCCCTTGGGGAGAGGGGCATTTAACTCAGTCTTGGGAGGCAGGAGGGTATTCCGGAGCCCTTCTGGAGAGAATGGCAGCTTCAACTGCGTCCGGAAGGACCTAGCCAGTCAGAGGCCTGGGAGAAACAGGAGATGTCCCAGACAGAGGAAAGAACAGTGCTGAGGCCTCAGGGGGAGAAATGCATAGTCAGTTTGAGGACTTGTGCAGAGCTGAGCACAGTTTTTAGTGGGGTAGGGAAATGACAAGAGAGAGGCTGGAAAACATGGGTCAAATTTTAAAGAGCCTGGGAAAAGAAATTAGACTTCGTCCTGAGACCACTGCAGGGTTTCAGCCAGAGGAGGCTCCTGATTAGATTTGTATTTTAGAAAACTCACTCTGGACATAGTGTGAAGAATGAATCAGAGGCATCACATGGTGGGAACAGGAACAGTTAAGAAACTAGGATTCTGAATGGAGATTTCAGAAACTAGGATTCTGAATGGAGATAATGTCAGTGAGGAGGAGACGTAGCAGCCAGATTTGAATGGGGTTAAATTTTAAATCTCAGTGAAGATAATGGCTGCATTGTTTCCTGAGTGGCTGCTGCAGGGTTTCACTGTGTTTATCATTGGCAACAGCATGTGGAGAACAGGTGAGGACGCTGAGGTGCTGCTGATTAGAAACGCCTCAGTCTGGAGCATCTGACCCAGAGACTGTGCACATAACCACTGCCCCTCATCACCGCATTTTGAGCTAGAGGTGGGTCTGAAATGCAAAGGGGGAAGACAGGTCTGTTTCCCAGTACTGCTGCGGAGACCTTGTGCCCAACCAAGCTAGCAAGTTAGCAAGCCGGTCAGCAAGCCCAGCCATCCTTCTCCAGGGTCAGATTAACTACAACATACAGAAGCCAGATGAGTGGACAGAAGAAAACTAGAAAGTTTTGACTAAGAGAAAGAAGACTAACCATGATGTCGTGGGGAGGAGGCCAAAGGTGCGGTTAAACAGAGAGAGATCCCACTAGAATTGGATCCCACTCCAAACCTGATGTAGGAGAAAAATTAGCCACATGGGAAAAGTCTCAATATGCTACAAAATAAACACACCTAGTTTACAAAGCAGAAGATGAGCATGATCCCACTTTTATAAGATACAGATACATGATAGATGTATGCAGATGTTAATAATGGTAATCTCTGAACTGCAAATACATTTTCAATTTTTTTCTTCCTTTTATTTGTCCTTTTACCAAAATGACATGTGTTATTTTATTAGGGGGGAATCATCTAAAGACTGGCTAAAGGTATTGGCAAGGAAAACTGAGGCAGCCTCTGAGGTCATAGGGCAGGAAGAAGGGTGTCCTGGGGAGGAACAGCTGACAGCCACAGCGTGAGAAGAGGACGTTAAGTAGCACGACACTCAAGAGGAAGGAAAGGTGGCAGCCCAGGAGCATGCTATGGACAAGGAGTGTACCAACTCAGCCATGTGCCTCAGGATAGCGAAGGATTAGAGTTTCCACCTCAGATTTCAGTGGTTATCGTGTGTTAGGGGAGAAACCGGTCTTCTCATGATGGAAAAAAAAAATAGGGCAGGGAGAAAAATTCTAGGACCAAGTTTCTAATGCAAAACAAACAAACAAACAAAACAAAAAACTATTTCTCAAGGAAGTGGTGCTTCCAGAAGACACACTGGGAAAAGTAAGACATCTTAGGACCTGGATTCAGAAGAAAACAGAACAAAACAACTCCCTGTCTGTCATGGAATATTGAAATGTATACTAGAGACCCACGTGGTAAATTTACCATCTCTACCAAAAACTGCATTTCCTTATCTCCTTCTGAAGGTCACACCTCCCCAAGGACTAATTAGCCCTAACAGCTCTGCCCCAAAACCTGGGCATCTTCTTGTTCCCCTCTTGACTCTCGATGCTTGTTGTAGATTTCAACATCTCAGTCTGCAGTGACACTTTGAGACAACTTGTGGAGCTAATGATGAAGGTTTAGTCCTGTCTTAAAAACTGCCTTAAAATGGAAAATCTAAGTACAAATGTAGGAGAGACTTCATAATTTGAAACCTATCTAAGTATTCTATTTTCCTTTAATTTAAAAAATAGTGCTAAAAAAACAATATTTGACTCAGAATTTAGCTCCTACCAAAGTCCAAGGATCCATGGGTGCACAGTAGTGCCTTCCTCTGCCTTCAAGGATACTGTAGCTCTTCAAGCTCATGCAACAAATGAACAAAACTACATAAAGCAGAAAATCAACAGTTCCGGAGGCGGGTGGAGCTCACGGTCACATCCTCGTCTCCGCAAGCAGGCACACACGTGGAGCATCATCACTAGATTATTCTCATCACCACCATCATCATCACTAACCCACTCACCATGTGTCACAGACTATTGATATTAACTCATTTAATCTTTAAAGCTGACAAGATCTACACTATTATTCTCTATTACAGATGTGACAATTAATGCACAGAAATGAATTAATTCGCCCAAGATCACATTGCGGGTGTCAGCACCTGGACTGATTCACTGTCCATGCTATCAACCATCACACTATGAGAGAAGGTATAATAAACATCTACTGGCTAGGTGCAGTGGTGTATGCTTATAATCCCAGTGGCTTGGGAGGCTGAGGCAGGAGGATTGTGAGTTCAAAGGCAGCCTTAGAAACTTAGCAAGACCCTAAGCAACTTAGCAAGACCCTGTCTCCAAATAAAATATCAAAAGGGCTGGGGATATGGCTCAGTGGTTAAGGGCTTCTGAGTTCAATCCCCAATACAAAAAAAAAAAAAAATTCTACTCTACTCACCTAGAGGATATAAATTTCATCTTTATGTTCCAATGTTCCTTATGTTCTTATATTTAGAGTTCTGCATCAAACTGGCAATTCAAAGGAAGGGATACATTAACCTAACTATCACCAGTTAAGCTCAAAAGGAAACAGTGCATTTCCTACTCTAACCAGGCAGGAGTGATTCTCAATTTTATAAAACTTGGAGGAGGGGGCCAGACAATGCAAGGAAGCTCTGGTGAGCTTCAGAACAGTTATTAGTATAAGCAGACTTCAAAGTGCTTTGGACAAACCATAACTTATGCTAAAAATGACAATTATAGACTTTTAAGAGAATTTATAGTCCTCCTGCATTAATAACAATTGCACAGATATTTCTTTTAGTTCATTTCTCCACTCTCTTATCATAAAAGACTCAGGGCCAGTGAGAAAGCTGTTTACTTCCCTCTGATGTTCTTTCAGCATATGACAGAAGAATGATATCCAGCATCCAACTGTGCTCAAAAGGAAGAAGAAAGAGAAGAATTCCGTAATGAGTTGTAAGGAGCTGACTCCTTCCACGAACCCAAGTTTATCTAGATTCTTTTCCTGGTTGCTAATTTCCCAAGGATGGAGACTTAACGTTTTGTCTCAGCAATTCTGCACCTTAACATATTTTGCATGATGCCTTATTAAAATTATCTTATTGTAATCTATACTATGTACCACATCTTGATTTACAAAAACCCAGAAAGCAGTTTCTATAGAAGCAACATTACAGAATCTCATTTTGTTGTCACATTATTGCCTGCTCTGAATCATCTTATAACCAATGTTTTAGATAATAACTAAGACATATGTGAATTTAGCTCTGTTCCACACTTGAGCAAATGATGTGCATGTACTGTTAAGTGGAAATTTAAATTTTCTGTAAAGATCATAGTTTTGACAAGTATCTTGATAGAAGAGTACTAGGCTCTCAAAATTTACCACCAGCACCACCTTCCCCAGACCAGAGCAAAGTTTTCTTGAAGTTTCCAATGGCATTTCCAGTGACCAAGTTGCTCAGTGTAACTGGTAAGTTGTACAAAGTGGACAGACAGAGGAGAAAAAGTGACCCAGGCGTAACTGCTATGGAGGAAACTCCATACGAGTAACTATGACATATTTTTGTGCCTTAAATTAACAGCAGGCTAACTCTAAAGGCAATGTAATAGACCCCAGTTGAGAATAGGATATGAACAGGTCAAATGATGCACTGGCACAATTCTTAAATGTCACAACATCCCAACAAGAAAAATATATAAATAACAAATTTCTTCCTTAAAGCATGTAATTTTCTCTATTCAAAATACAAGCATGACCCTATTAATCCAAATCAAACCAACAACTGTGACATTTTTTTTCTCATTTGAAAGAATAATATTCAAGCAAGCAACTTCAGTTTTAACCCTGAGTTCAAATATCTGTGAATTCACCCTGGCAGAGTTCAGCAATCCTGGGTCCTTCAATGCAGGAAACACAAGGCAGGATGGTTTGGGATTGTATGAGTCATCTCACAATGTCATGAATTCGTCAAGGATGGCTGGTTAAACCTAATTTCTTTTTCCAGATTCACTCCCAGAAACAAAGGCTAACTTAGGAGCTGTCCCATATGCCATGGCTGATCCAGTTCTCCATCTCTCAAGTGTCACCTTCTACGTCTTTTCTTATTCATGTAAACACTTAGTTCCTGCTGTTAGGTGTTACATGATGTCGGAGGTATCAGAGTAAATGCTGTGTTTGTTCATTCACACATTCTCATCAGATCTTCCTGACATGCACCTGAGATTATTAAGACAAAGTTTATAAGCCCACTTAAGTCTCAGTCCTCCAATGCTGAATCCAACTACTGAATGCCTTCACTAAAGAGAATAACTAGTCATAGGCCATCCTAATCACACCATCACTGCAGCACAATATCCATAAATATCAAGAAAATGATACACAGTTAACTTTTAATTATCCACACTAATGAAGGGGAACAGCAGCATGGTTAATCCAAAATAGTTTATAATCCAAAGGTAATTTCCATTAGGATTTAGAATTCATTATGTGACTTTCTTCCCAGGAGATTTACCTTCTGATTATGTGTTCCATGACAAATATTCAAGCAAGAAACATAATTTCTAACTCATAGAGTTTTTAAAATTTATAAACTCCAGCTATCACCCCAGGCTTATAAGACTACCCTGCCTTTCACTCAAGTTTATGGTAACTTTGTATAATTTCCTCCTGAACTTCCTATGAATGATTAGGCCCTCATGTCACACTTTCCCCAAAAATAAATGCATAGGAAGCCAGGCATAGTGGTATACACCTATAATCCCAATGACTCAGGAGGCTGAGGCAGGAAGATCTCAAGTTCAAAGCCAGCCTTAGCAACTTAGTGAGATCCTCTCTCTAAATAAAATATTTTTTTAAAAGGGGCTGGAAAGGGATGTGGCTTAGCAGTTGAGACCCCTGGGTTCAATCACCAGTACCAAAATAAATAAAAAAATAGGAGTTCAGCTCATAATGTCTGAGCTCTTCTTCCCTTCTTCTTTCAATGCATCCTATTTAACTCTGCATTTCTCACCTACACATTGGTTCCAACATTTGAGTACCTGTGTTAGCTGTTCCTGTAATAATACTGAGTAACAAACTACCTCACATTTATTTCTCTCTCACAGACCTTCAGGTTGACTGAACTCAGGTCAAGCCTTTGAGTGTTTGAATTCCCCAGTTGCTGTGGACCAGTGTTTCTGGTGACTCCCCAAGAGGACAATAAGACAAGCCATCTGTGCACACCTCAGGTTAAGGCTTCTGCTTGCATTGTGACCATTCACATTCCAGTAGCTAGGGGAAATCACACTGCCTGGCTCCAAGTCAGCTCCACCATAAGGAGAAAAGAAAGAAAGAAGATAAATTTCCCCTGGAAAGCAGTCCAATCTGTCATTTAATATGCATTAGACTCTCCAGGAGGTTCTGGTAAAACTAGAATGAATTTAGTCTTAATTGATTTCTATCCTTAAGGAGCTCACATTTCAGAGAAAAAAGTACTAAAAAGATAACATTAAAACTGATAAATAAGGAAAATTCCAAAATACTACATGAGAGAGGAAATGAGCAAATCTAATACCTCTTGAGTTTAAAAAATCAGCAAAAGCTTTATATTTGTGTTTCTGAAGTGGACCATGAGAATAAATGGGTTTCTAGGGGGAAAATAGATGCATAAGTATGGTAGAAAGTGATGGCTTCAATAAACAAGAAGCCATATGTATGGCTTAGTCTAGTAAATGTGTGTGACTGAGAACAAAATCAGTTTGATAAGCTAGGTTCAGGCTATGAAATGCTTTATGGACTATACTAACAAGTTTGGAAATTTACAAATGGCAATGAGGAGACTAGTAGCTTTCAAATGGGGAGCAAGAGACATCACCATCACCTCTCAAACTTGAATCAGAAAGGCACCCAGGGGCAAGGTGGAAGGGAGATCAGAGGGAGGAGCAGACACTGCAGGCAGGAAGGTCAGTTCAGGGATTATGACCCCCATGTAGTTCAGAGAGTATGATCAGGCCCTGTACCAGGATAATATCAGAAGAAAAGAAGGAAAGAAAAACAATCTGAGAAACCTTTGCGATGTAGAACCAGTAAATGAATAGATGAGAGAGAGAGAGAGAGAGAGAGGAGAAGGAGCCTGGAATTTGTGTTCCAAGCTCATGATCCTCGTTGAAAGGTGAGGCTGCTGCTTCTTTCTGCTCTCCTGAGCACTCTCCGTTCCTCCTTTCCTATATCCCTAGGAGACTCTGAATTCTGCCTCTTAGCCTAATTGAAAGGCTGAGGACAGCAACACAGAAGAGTGGTCCAGGAAAAGGAAGAGTCATTTGATGAGAAAAGATTGATATATCCTTTTCCATAATCAGTGGAACACAGGTGAATAGATTTAGCAGGTTCTTTATCGAGTGCCTTTAATCACCTAACTCAGATCAATACTCCTTTAGAGGAACATAAATTAATTCTCCAAACAAACAGCTAATGCCTGAGGAGAGATGCCTGTAGTGTTTACACACTCCAGCTCCCCTGTGATTTGGGGGCGGGGGAGCTGCCCAGGGGGTTGAGAGAGGAGATGAAAGAAAGGCATCTACGAACTCAGAGACAGCAACTGGGCTTAGAAATGCACAGGATCAGGAAGCAAAAATTCCTAGCTGCACTGATACTTCATTTATTATTTCAACAGTATCCAACTGGTGCCAGTACACAGTTAGTCACAGGTGATATCGTCCCCACTCAGGTGCTGGGAAGGATGTTCCCACATCCACCAGAAGTATTGAAGGTTCCCAAGGTGTCCCGCCAGCTCCTAGAACTTCATGCTACCAACAGAGTCTAATGGAAAAGACCAGAGCCAGAACCATGTTTCAAGCCTGGTTTGCTAACCATGCAACCTTGGGCAAGCCACTTCTCCATCTGACTCCCCATTTCTCCATCTGTGCAAATGAAAATGGATGACTCCTTCTCTGTTTTTGCAACCTCAGGCATGCTTAAAAATGTTAGAATATTTCCTCATCTGGATCCATTACCTTGCTGAACTAGGACTGATTTGCTTAAGGGACTGTCAAATAAAATTGCCTACAAAACGTCCCCGCAGTGGAAAGCCTGCAGAAGCAATATGTGGCTTGTTCAGTAAAAGCTGGCAGGATGCTTCCTTCCTATCTTCAATCTTTCTCCTGCTACTTCCTCTGACGAGAAGAGCCAGACCAAAATTCTAGAGATCAACCATCCATGCTGAGAATGAGGTCAAGGGTTAACACAGGCCTTTTTAAATGATCCTGGTTGTGGTTCTAAATAATGGTAGCCATTATCAGTATTATTAATTCAGGCTCTTGCACCAAACTGGTTTGTGTGCCCTTCTTAAGTGTGAGCAGATGGGGGTCACAGTATGAAGGATGAGGCTGGGTGCCTTTTTTTTTTTTTTTTTTTTTTTCAGAATGACCTCAGGGTGATTTCTTAGAGATTCAGGCAGCAGTGGAAACAGGCACACAGCTTCCTCCTGCTTCTGGACCTTTCCTCCGGTACAGACATCATTTCTGCAGACTGTCATATTCCCACAGCCTGAGATTTAACATGCAGATTCCCTAACTGAATGGCCAAGAATTGTACAGGTCTCATTTGGAGTGGTAAATGATTTCCTAGATCTCTGCCTTCCTCAGTAGGGGGCCTGAGAACTTCGACTTCAGGATTGTCATAGAAACCATTAGTGTCACTAAATTAAACAGCCCTCGGAATTAGCCAAGAGAAAGTGTATATTGATCTGACTCAGTGGTGTGAGAACAGAAACACTTTCTTTTATGATTAACCTTTTCAGAGTCCTCTTAGGCTACTCATACTCTCAGCAGATGGAAAGATGACTGCAGAATAATTAAAATGTCCCCAGAGCCACAGTCTTTGTACCATTATTTCCTCTAAAACAATAAAATGACTCAGACACTGAACCATACTGCAAGCCTCTTTTAACGACACTCAGAGCAAAAGTGCATACATGTACAGTAGAATTATGGTCCCTATTCCTTAGAAAAATTAAATATTTAATAGATGAAAATTACTATTATTTCTATATCATGCTAAAGTTGGTATTTTCTTATGCCTTATCCTATTAAAATACAACTATGAGTGGTAGATGCCCAATTCCTGTCCACTTTACAAGAAAAGATACTAAAAGATTTGTAAAACAAAGGACACACACACACACACACACATACACATACACACACCCAGTGTATCCTCAATGTCTGATAAACCCAGGTTCAAACTCTTTATGGTTTACTGTGCGCTGGTGGGTACTCAGTTAAATCAGAGCCTCAGTATCCTCATCCAAAAATGGGAGCAATAAGACCTTTCTTAAATGAAATGAGCCCCTGTCCATCAGCATGTGGTCAGAGCTTGTCGTCAGAACACATCCAATAAAGGGCTGGTAAAACACTCGAACATTACTCACCTGAAAAGGGGCCTAATAGAAATGATGCAATTTTTCTTTCCAATGAGGTTATTGATTCCCTTTAAGGAGTCTCTCAGCAAGATTAATGACCCTTTCTTATTTCCCTGGCAGACTCCTGCCATCTGGGGGGTTCTAAACAAATCTGACTGACCGCATCTGTGAGTCCCGAAGGTCAATAGACATAGCTTCATAATGGCAGAAAATTATCACGTCGATAAAAATTGACCATTGTTCAGATACTGAATTCCTCCGAAGAACATTACTTGGGCATTCTGGAATGGAGAAGGCAGGGCTGATTAGGATCTACCATCTTTTCCAGGAGGGACTTAAAGGCACGGAGCCAGGTACAGTCAAAGAATAAACCAAAGTGGAAAAAAAAGCAACTGATTTTCCACCTCCAGTCATCAATTCTCCACATCAGTTCTGGAAGGATGCCTTAAAATCTATATTTAATTATGTCACTTTCCCCTTAGGATACTTCACTGGCTCCCAATTCCCCTCAGCTAAAATGTACTCCTACTTACCACCCCCCACCCTATGTCTTGAGCTTCGTCTTTGCCATTCTTCCCCTAACATCCACAACCTCTACTCCAGTCCCAACAAACCTATCAACCCCCTTGTATCCCTCTTGTACCCAAGAGATTGTATACACCGCCTTTTTGAGTCAACCATGTTACACTCTGCCATTCTGCTGACAGCACATTGACAGATTCTGCTCTTTTCTTCCCATTCCCACATTTCTTTCCACAACATATTTCTTGCTCACCTCCTAACTATGCTAAGTCAACAACCAAACCAGAGAAAGATAGCTTTGTGGCCAATTCTTCTATGATCTGTGTCCAAAATCATTTCCCAATGATTTTGACATCTATGAGTCTTCTTAACTTCACTAGAACATCATTCTGCATTGGGGAACGCCTGCAGCATTTGAGATCACTCATTCAAATCATCCTTCTACTTCAGCTCACTTTGAAAACAGCAGAACAATCAAGAGCAGCTAAGCATGAACTGAGAATCTAATCAAGATGTAAAGAATGATGCGCTTGGTTCGTTTTGGCCTCCTAAGGAGTGATCCCTCTGGCTACAAAGCCCCTATGTTGTATCCATTTCTTGGTACATCTCAAAGACAACTTGGGATAATGTTAACACAGTGAACTCAGAAGATAAAGCACCTGGGTGTGAGCCATGGCTCTGCCACTTACAAGGTGGGTGACCTGGGGTGCCCTATGCCACTTAGTTTCCTCCTTTGTGAAAAACGGGGATAATAGTGTTCAATCCATAAGGCTGGTGAGGGGATTGATACAGTCAATAATTATAAATGCACCACACACAGAGAACATGACTGGTACGCAACACATACTATATAAATATTTGTTGAATAAAATAAATGCAATACTGCAAGGCTATACTGCTGGTGGAAGCATGTGCCCCACATGAGCTGTCAAAAGTGGAAACTTTAGACGTTTGTTTTTAGGGTAACAAAGTAGGTGCCATCAAGTGTTTTTAAAAAAAAATTCCAATTTACTCTTTGTCCTAGATATAAGAACACTACCATTAGCCTTCATCAAACATTACTGACAAAGGTCAGAAATATTTTTCCCAGGCAGAAAAATTGCAGGAAAGCTGACGATTATGAAGTGTCAAAACACTGGCATCAAAATATCCCACTCGATCCATTGCACTGCGTTCCCCGGGGAGCAAGTCTGAACCAGGACATCTGAATGCCACTGTGGAGCTCCTTTAATAACCGGGGCTTGATAGTCCTTTTCATCCTAAATGGTCTCTTATTTTTATGGGAATTACTAGCGACCAACAACAGTGGAAAAGCACATAGCAAAACTGCAAATGGTATCATAGAAAGAATTCTAAAAGAACTACGCATGAGGATAAGGGAAAGGAGGCTAACTCCCTCGGCTACGAAAGGAGCTCACGCCGCACACAAGACGCAAAGAG
Organism: Glaucomys volans; assembly: GCA_020662805.1. Classification (NCBI taxonomy): domain Eukaryota; kingdom Metazoa; phylum Chordata; class Mammalia; order Rodentia; family Sciuridae; genus Glaucomys; species Glaucomys volans. The sequence goes on from JAJEJO010000216.1 coordinate 980,940, forward strand.
CTCTGCCTTCTGCCAAGCTTGCTGGACGTGGGATGAGGAGTGACTGACATTGACCTGGAAAGATACAAGAAGAGGAGCTTGCCCAGACTTCCTGGCTCAAAACTCCTTGTTCTCACACCTGCTGCCTGTGAGAGCTGGGATAATCTAGTCATCACATTCCAGTCTCAGTTTTCCCAGTGGCAAAAGGGAATTACTGCCTTTCCAAGCTGGATTCCTTGACATGGAACCACACAGTTTTACACAATGTCTCATACATAAAAGATACCCAATTTCCTACTCCCTATTTCTGCTCCTATACAACATAAGTAATAAATCTCCCAAATCTGTAGAGAGAAAATAAATTAGTTATATAATCCTTATCATCTACTGAAAATTATATAGAGATACAGATATAGATATAGATTTAGATTCCATATATAGATTTAATGTCCTTCCTATACCTCATGCATCCTCAAGTTTTTCCCAATACATGCTAGTTAAGTATGTGAATGGCAGAAACTTTTAAGCACTTAAGAAAAGGAATTTGTTGGAAGGATTATTTCAGGAAGTCGCCAAATAAATCTACTAGCGGCTCCAAGGTCCAGGCCTGAGCACCTAGGTGGAACCAGGAATGTTGCAAAGCCTGAGAGCAGGTCGCTCGACATGGGTCACATCACAGGCACAGGCTGGCCCACACAGCACACCTGCCGCCAGGCTGGGTGTGGACTCCAGATCTGCCTCCTCCATAGGTCCCTGACGTGGGGCTCCAAGACCCTGGAGTCAACAGCACTTGGAGCATGGACCTGTCCCTGGTTAGCCCAGGACACACACAAAAGAAGGATCTGACCTCCTCTGCTTCTGAAGAGAGAGAGGACAGTGGGAAGCAATCTCAGAAATATCCCTCTGGCAGAGCCATGGAGAATTCCTCTAGAGGGAGAAGGAGGGACTAAGGAAAGGGCTGGATAGCACAGGAGGGAAGATGGGTGACCAGTCACCCAGGCATAGGATGACCAAAAAAGCAACAAATCACACATATTGAGAAGAAAGGAAGATTAATAGCCAGCATAGTTATTCCAGTTTTGAAACAGGTTCCAATATACTTTCATCCACTCATTCAACAAATACTTATTGAGTGTCTATAATTTCCATTCACACAGTAGTGGAAAGTCTGTGGATGATCTCTGCCTTTGAAGAGATAAATAAAAATGGGTGGTTGGGTGTGGTGGTACCTACCTGTAACCCCAGTGACTTGGGAGGCTGAGGAAAGAGATCACAAGTTGGAGGCCAGCCTCAGCAACTTAGCAAGACTCAGGTCTCAAAATGAAATAAACAAACAAATGAATAAAAGAAGGAGGTATGTTTCTCAGTGCTAAAGCACCCCTGTATTCAATTCCAGTACAAAAAGAAATCTAGGCAATTGTTACAGATATTGCTTGCAAGTAAGCACAAGCAAAGGGTGCTTATTCCAGTCTCAGAGAAGGGATAGACAAAATATTAAAACTAAAATACAAAGTAAAAAAAATATAAAATGTGCCCTTTTACCCAATGTCAACATTTCTGTGCCCACCTTTTTCTACCTATACACAGATGCAATCAGGTCCATTCTGTGAGCTTTGTCTAATTTAGCTCCTGGTAGTCCTGCTTCTCTCCTACCCCAGATCAACAGGATTTAAACTAATGGGCTTCACCTCTATTTAAAGAGGAGGCCCAGGTCCATGCTGAGGTAAGTCCTGAAGCAAGATACCTGTGACTCATGTCTACTTCTCTCTCTGCTGCATCCTTTCACTGCATCCCATCTGCTAGATGTTGTAGAATTCCAGACCTCACTGTCTTTGCACCCACATTGATGTCTAAAATGTCCATCATCAGCACTTATAAACGACAACATAGAAGTAAACAAAAATGGCTTAGGAGCCATATAGTATAAAAGTAACCCTTCATGGAGTGGCTGTGACTCCTTGGAGCATCCTCCTAAACAGAAATTTGTAAATAGGTAACTGCAACATCTTCCGACTTCAGGCACCCAGGTAGAGCTCTCTGCTAGACTTCTTCCATTCACCCCTGTTAATTTGCTCTCCACTTCTATCCGCCCTACCTCATTGCCCTCAAGGTCAACCTGAATGAACTACATCAACAAGCGTACTTAACTGACAGCTCAGAGGGCAGCAGGACAGTGTGGTCAAGATACACATTACCCTGAACTTTCTCTTTGCCATATTTGCCGTCTTCTTATTGAAGGTCACAGCTTTTGCCACGCAGCCCTCTCCAGGTTCCAGAAATGGCTCCCTCCACTTGTCCCTTTAGAATCTAATTAATCATAAGAGATTGCCAGTGGCTAGCTTCAATGAACCTCAATATCCTTTATTAATTTCTCTAAATCAAAATTTGTCAACTTCAGCACTATTGATATTTTGGACAGATAATTTGGGAATTGTGCAGTGAATTACAGAATATTTAGCAACATTCCTGGTCTCTACCCAATAGATGCTAGTAGCAAACCTCCCTCCCAACTTGTGACAATAAAAATGTCTCCAGATATTTCCAAATGTCCCCTAGAGGACAGAACCACTTCCAGTTGAGAGAGATTGATCTAAACATTTCTACACTTTTATAAATAGTCTCTTTGCTAAAATTTTCTTAATCTAATTTAAGTGTGCTGTCTCTTGCCTACCTGGAACCTCTACTGACACAAGAAGTCTATGGGCAAAACTTGGCAGAATTACCACATTTACCCATGACTTTCTCATTATGACCCCTAATGCTCAAGAAGTAATGTCAAGTGTTAAAAAATGGGAGGGCGTTCAATTAAAAGACTTCTGCACAGAAAAGGAAACAATTAACAATGTGAGGAAAGAACCTACAGAATGGGATAAAAAATCTTTGCTATCTACTCTTCTGACAGAGGATTAGTATCTAGAATATATAAAGAACTCAAAAAACTCAACAGCAAAAAAAACAAATAACCCATTTAATTAAACAGACACTTCTCAAAAGAAGAAATATAAATAGTCAAAAAATATATGAAAAGATATTCAATAAAATGCTATCACTCACCCTGCACAAAACTCAACTCAAAATGGATCAAGGACCTAGGAATTAGACCAGAGACCCTGCACCTAATAGAAGAAAAAGTAGGACCAAATCTTCATCATGTGGGCTTAGGACCAGATTTCCTAAATATGACTCTCAAAGCACAAGAAATAAAAGCAGGAATCAATAATTGGAATAGATTCAAACTAAAAAGCTTTTTCCCAGCAAAGGAAACAATTAGCAATGTAAAGAGAGAGCCTACAGAGTGAGAGAAAGTTTTTGCCACCCACACTTCAGATAGAGCACTCATTTCCAGAACCTATAAAGAACTCAGAAAACTTTACCCCAAGAATACAAATAACCCAATCAATAAATGGGCTAAGGAAATGGGCAGACACTTTATAAAAGAAGACCTACAAGCAATCAACAGATTTATGAAAAAATGTTCAACATCCCTAGTAATAAGAGAAATGCAAATCAAAATCACTTTGAGATTCTATCTCACCCCAATTAGAATGTCTGTTATCAAGAATACAAGCAACAACAGGTGTTGGCAAGATGTGGGGAAAAAGAGGTACACTCATACATTGCTGGTGGGGTTGCAAATTGGTGCAGCCACTCTGGAAAGCGGTGTGGAGATTCCTTAGAAAACTTGGAATGGATTCACCATTTGACCCAGCTATCCCACTCATTGGCCTATACCCAAAGGACTTAAAATCAGCATACTACAGTTATACAGCCACATCAATGTTCATAGCTGTTCAACTCACAATAGCTAGATTGTGGAACCAACCTAGATGCCCTTAAATAGATGAATGGATAAAGAAACTGTGATATACATACACAATGGAATATTACTCAGCCATAAAGAAGAATAAATTATGGCATTTGCAGATAAATGGATGAAGTTGGAGATAGTCGTGCTGAGTGAGATTAGCCAATCCCAAAAAACCAAAGGCTGAATGATCTCTCTGATAAGTGGATAATGATGCATCATGTGGGGTGGGAGGGAGGCCAGAATGGAGGAAGGATGGATTGCATAGGGAAAAAAGGGGGTGGGATCGGGGAGGGGGATAAGAATAATAACAGAATGAGACAGACATCATTACCCTATGTACATGTATGATTACACAAATGATGGTACTCTACTTGGTGTATAACCAGAGAAACAACACCTGTAGCCCATTTGTGTACAATGAATCAAAATAAATAAATTTTAAAAAAAGAAAAGATATTCAAAAGTATTAGAAATTGGGGAAATGCAAATCAAAATTACACTGACATTTCATTTCACACCAACCGGAATGGCAATCATCAAGAATACAAACAGTAATAAACGCTGGAGAAGATGTGGAGAAAAAGGAACACTTTCACGTTCTTAGTGGGATTGTGAATTAGCAGAAGCATCATGGAAATCAGTATGATGGTTCCTCGAAAGACCAGGAATGGAACCACCATATGACCCAGTTATGCCACTCCTCAGTATTTATCCTAAAGAACTAAAGCCAGCATTCTGTAGCAATACATGCACACCCACATTTATACAGCACAATTCACAGCAGCCACACTATAAAACCAGCCTAAGAATTCACCAACAGATAAATAGATAAAGAAAATGTGGTATGTATATATACAATGCAGCTCTATCCAACCATAAAAGTAAAATTATGTTATTTTCAGGAAAATGAATAAAACTTGAGACCATTATGTTAAATGAAATAAGTCAAACTCAGAAGGTCAAGGATTGTATGTGGAAGCAAGAGAGGAAAAAGAAAAAGTTGGGAGTAGATCTCATGAAAATCAAAGAGAGATCAGTAGAATGGAGTAAGGGGACCAGAGATGGGGGAGAAGTGCTGGAGAGGAATATTGGCCAAATTATATTGTTATATTGTGTGCATGTAATAATATGAGAAACAAATCCCATTATGTAAAACTATAATGAACCAATAAAAAGATGTGGAGAAGCCGGGTGCGGTGGCGCACACCTGTAATCCCAGCACTTGGGAGGCTGAGACAGGAGGATCGTGAGTTCAAAGCCAGCCTCATCAACTTAGCGAGGCCCTAGGCAACTCAGTGAGACCCTGTCTCTAAATAAAATACAAAATAGGGCTGGAGATATGTGGGGATATGGCTCAGGGGTCGATTGCCCCTGGGTTCAATCCCCAGTACCAAAAAAAAAAAGATGCGGAGAAAAATAAAAAGAGAAAAAAGAAGTGGAGAAAAAAATGAAAGAATTTTAAAAGTTACTAGATTCATGTTTGCTTCATCCACCAGAATGCAGATTCCTAAAAGAAGGATATCGTGGGTCTTTATTCCTGCTGAATTCCCTCTACCAAGGAGAGAGTCAGACCCTAGTAGATGTTTAACGAGTATTTCTCAAGTGAATGAATCTTTTTAAAAATAGCATATCTAAAGAAATACAAGAGTTGCCACAAGAGAAGAAAACACATATTAAAAGGTAAAAACATACAGAGGTTCAGTAAGTGCAATAAAGAGGAAACAAAGCCTTGGCCAATGGCTTCAAGTATTCCAGCTGCTCTGTAAGGACAGCTCCATTACAGAAGTCCTCACCATCGCTTCCTGCAGGACTGTTAGTAAGACCATATCAACGCCTTGCATTTGGATTCCTAACTGATAAAAAGCAAACCAAAGAACAAACTCTATGAGACCTGAGGCATAGCCTGTCTAGTTCAACATCATATACCCACTGCCTTGCTCAGCCTGCAATAAATACTTGTCCAGTAAGTGAATCCACAAAGGGACCATTTGATTATGACATGGCTTCCAAGTGACGTGGCCACACAGGGAAAGAAAGATCTGGGCTCATGGTGATCAAGATAGTCAAATACATGATTTCTTCATATGTGCTGGTGGATGGAAATTGGAGAGCTAATCTGCCTTGTATGCCTTAGAATTATGTTAACTATTCTCTGAAACACTGATCATTCCTAACTCAAAGAATAGTCAATGAACCAGGCATAGGGAATGTCGGATTCTGGAATATGGGAACTTAATTGGGGTTCAGGGTACTGTTGTATGGAGTCTCTGAAAGCATGAGGTAGCAGAAAAAAGCAAAATAAAAACAATTTTATTGGAATTTGATTCCTTTAGCCTGCATTGTTTGTCCTCTATTACTAAAGTGCATGCATTAGTCATCTGTTACTGCATAACAGACGCCCCCAAAACTAAGACAATAGGCATTTATCATCTCAAAGTCTTATGTGAGTCAAGAACCTGGACACAGCATAGCAGATCCTCCACTTTGGAATCTCTCTACGGATGTAATTTCAGTTCATTTAGAGGAGGAGAACTGGATCCCAGCCCTTTCCACATAAACACATCATGGCTCCACTTCTTCTACACCAGAAAAGAATGAAATCCATCCCTTCTCACATAAGCAACACAGTTCCCACATTGCACCACAAAAAAAAAAAAAAAATGGTTTCTACCTTTTCCTACACAGACATCATACAGTTCCTACATCCCCAGCTCTAGGACTAGACACCATCTTTTCTTACATAAATACTATATGGTTCCACAATTGCATCATTGCTAACATTAATTCCTTCTTAAATGGAGACAAACCACCCTGAATTCAAGTCCTAGTGAATCTCTTATCCTCTCCGAGTTTTGGATGCATCAATTGCACAGTGTAATTCCCAGAAGAACAGCTCAATGAGACTCAGTGAGCAATTAGATCCTTGGAGGAAGCCAGCGGAAAGAGCTGTCCTCCCTCACTAGTATCTTGCCTGGGTTGTGCAGGACCCTCCTGAATAATGCTACCACCTTTTTTCTTGATTTGGCCTTATTGTTTCTCCATTTGGGAGCCAAATTACAGCCTCATGAAACAGCAGGAGTGTCAGGGAAATTGCTTAAATACAGTAACTATTAAACTTCAAACTGCTAAGCTAATTAAATCGCCTTATTGCTACCAATTTTGTAATACGAGGCAAGTAAAAAATACTAGTCTCCCTACTTGGTAAGAAGAAAGGACCCCACCCAGTGATGCTTACTTGTGACTCCAAGACAGACCTCCGCCCAGTGGGAAAGTGTATGCTCAGATCACCTGGACCTCCCTCTTTTCCAGCCAGGCTTCTTCCACTCAGTTTATTAGGAGAAGATGAATAACAATAGAGAACAAACAAGGGCTACTGAATTAGGATTCACTGCTGCCTGCACTCAAGAACTCAGTCAGAAGCTCAGAAGACTCTGCAAGAAACTGGTCAGTAGTGCGTGAGCACCTGGCATCTACCATGCAATAGGTCAAGCCCCCTGTGCAAGGGGAAAAGGATGCTATTCAGGCCTGGCGTATTCCTCCTGGAGAAAAACAGGTGGAATCAAAAGGAAAGCAGAATGCAAATTTATGCATCAGAAAGAAGAGACTTTGGGGCCAGATTGCCTCATCTGAACCCTAGTCTACCCATTAATCGCTATTTATCCTTGAATAATAGCTGACCTCTTTATGTCTCAGGGTTCTCATATGAAAGACAAGGCTAGTAGTACCTAAGAAGGTTGGGCGTGGATGAACTAGTGCATGAGAATCGCTAAACACAGTGCTTACTGTAACTCTATACTAAATTGGGGGAATATTGTTATAATTCCTATCACTGAATGCTGTAAAACATTCTGACCAGGAGTTTGGAATTCTAGTCTAGGCTCTACCTCTCCTCTTAGACCATTTTCCTTTAAACTTATCAACTTGCTAACTAGGAGAAAAGAAGGGAGAGTTGAATTATTTCTAAAATTCCTTCAAGCACTAAAATATTATGAACTGTTAAATTTGTACTGTTCTGTATGATAGATGCAAGCGCAGTGTGACACAGAGCAGGTCATCAGGGGAGGTGATGTTAATTCAAGTATTTACTGAGCACCTGATAGTAGCAGGCATGGCACTGGGCATGAAGTATCTGCCAGGAGCAGAAGAAGGAGGACAGCGATTTGAACCAAAGTACATGAAGACATGGCCCCCAGCTGTGTGGACCTGGCTCTCCTCCTTCTGCCTTTCACTGACTCTCAGAGCTCAGAACACATGCAAAGAACATCAGTCAGGGTCACAGCAGGAAGGAGGCAGCACATCACATTAAGGTAATTAGAGGAGAATTTACTAAAGGGACTAATTATGAAACAGAAACCAGCATGTAGGGAAACTAAGGAGACTCCACCCCAAGCCGCAACTTAAAATGTACCTGGGATTTGGTTTATCCAGGTATAGTGAGATCAACAGAGGAAGCGACAATGGCCCTTGAAAGGTAGTTTATTACTTACAGTTCTCAAGAGGAGGGGCACATCACACCATGGATGAGAGGGGGCCTCTGATCAAGCACCAGCATCAGCCAGGAGGCAAGAGGGAGTGGGAGGAAAATGCGTGTTTTATTGTGTTTCCTTACAAAAGAATGAGTGAGGCAGGATAAGTAAGGTAGGTGCATTTAAGGTTAGCTGGTTTGAATAATATGGTGGGCTCTGGGCTTCAGGAGTAGACCTAGCGGTGTGATCCTTTCCCTTTGGGTGATCTGCCACAGGGGAATTCTGCCCATGATTGCAACAGCTTGATAAGGAGGTGGGTGGGGTTGTGCACTTGGTGTTGGTGGCTCGGCATTCCTTACTATCTCCAGCAGTTGGCTAACTCTAGGAGAGCGATCCCTCTGCCTCCTTGGGTTCACAAGGCCCCAGGATGTCAAATGTCATAAAACATAGTAAGTAAAAAGCATGATGAATGCATACGCATATGTCTGAAGGTCAAGCAGGAAGTAATTACCATAGTCCCCAAACAGAGAATCACATGGAGAGGGCCACCAAATGCAGAGATGCACAGGAGAGCCACGACTCAGTGGAGAGATGCAGGCAGCCCAAGGTGGCCGGCACAGAGGGAGCCAGCAAGGGAAGCCAGTGTCTTACTAGAGCACCCCATTGGTGGAAACCAACTAGAAGCCAGAGGGGAAGGGACCATAGCTGTGGTCCAGGCAGGCCCACCTGCCCAGGCAGTGAGCAGGATGGAGAAGAGGGTAGTGGAGCTGGAGAGACAAAAAGAAGACATCAGCACGTACAGAGAGAACACCCCAGGTCAATACTGGAGCCACACCAGGAGAAGCCAGGACTGCTTCTGATTCTGATTCCGGCTCGGAGAAAAAAAAAAAAAAAAAAAAAAAAAAAACTTGGTTGGATGTGCCCTGGAGGTAGAGCAGCCAAAGACAAAAGAAGGAATTTATTTCTTCCCTTCAACCCTTTGCCTCTTCCTTCATTTCCGCACACATGTGGGACTCCACGGCAGGGGCAGGATGATTTCACTTACTTCCTCCCAACAGGAGCCTTCCATGAGCGCCTCCCCACAGGCCCTTTGGGATAGTCAAAAGCCTATTACACTCCAAGAACTGCTGACCTCACCTCTGTTGCCAGGAAACCTGCCCGAGAACTGGAGCATCTGAGCACTCACGTCACTGCTGTCCCCAAATGATCCAGGAGGAAGCAGTGGGCTCATGGTGATGCCTGTGAACTGTGAAGCACAGGAAACCAGCTCCAGTCCTGCAGCTCAGACAGATGCCTGCAGCTCACACCTGAGCAGGTGCTTGAGACAGAGTGAACGACACTGTCCAATATTCTTCAAGGGAGACTACTCTGCACCCAGCTCTGTGAATGTAAGATTGAGCCATTCAGGGCCCCTTCCCTTCACAGAATTTATAATGACTCGAAGACAAGACAGAAATAAACCAATAGCAATGCCAGGCATAAAACTAAGCATAGACTGCCATGCCTAGGGCTCTGCTGGGGCTATGCAGCCACGCAGCAAGGGGCTGGGCACATAGATTGTAGGAGATGATGCAAAAATTTTTTAAAACTCACTTTTTTGTATATATAAGGCAAAGATATATAAACATAGTATATCTGTGACATTAAAATTTCATGAGGAAGAGATCAGTTAGCAAAAAATTAAAGTGTAGGATCATGAAAGGAAGGTTCAGGAGCACTGACTGAGTCCATGGCAGCATGTGTCCTCAAACCAGACTGCGAGCTCCTTCCCTTTCAGGTCTTCAGCTTTAGACTTAGTTTGCTCAGTTCTTTCTGTTCCTTAGTTTTGTCCTGTGCAATCTGGAGGTGATAATGACACCATGTCCCAGGGAGTCTAATTAAATGAGACAGTTCACAGTAAGTGCCTAGAAGATCATCTGACACGTAACGTGCCCAATAAATGCATGCTATTGTTATGAGTCCATTCAACAATAATGGACACCTATGGACGCAGAAAGCATAGAAGGTGTCTCTGGTCTTGAAGAGGCACTAAGAGATGTGATCTAGCAGGAAGGATGAGAACTTCAGCTCTCAGGTAGTCTGGACCCTGCATTCACCACATGGCAGCAAATCACGGAACTTCTTCCAGCCTCAGGTTCCCCTTCTGTAAACTGAATGGGAACAAAACCTGCAACGGTTATTAAGAGCCCACTAGTCATTCATTTCTAGGAATAGAAATGAATCTATCCTATTTGGAGCTTATATTCTAATAGAGTAGACAGAAAATTACTGACTATCAAGGAGTGATGTGCTGAAAAGAATAAGCAGAGTAGCTTTAGAGCAGCGATAAGGATGGATTACCATTAGTGTTTCCAGGAAGGATTCTTCGACATTTGGGCACAGGAATGAATGGGGAGAAGGACCAAGCGCTGCAATGACCTGGGGAAGCAGTGTTTCAGGAAAAGAAATTGAAGAATCACTGAGATAGGGGCACATTCAGCTTGTTGGAAGCTGGGGTTACTTGAGACAGTGAATGGGGGTTGGGGAGTAGGGGGGTCGGGGGAGTTGCGTGGCAAGAGCTGAAGTCAGAAAGCAAGTCAAGGACCAGGATTTTCTTGGAAGAGTGGCATGGGTTGAGAACAGGGGCCCAGAAGATTTGATTGATGTTTTAGGAGATGTCTCTGCTTGCTGCATGGAGAGTGGACTTTAAGGAAAGGAAGGAAAGAAAGACAGTGAGGTCAGTCAGGGGGCTCCTGATGTTGGTGAAGCACTTAGAATTGTGCCTGACACCACGAAGTCAATAACCAGCACCTTTAAAAAAATCGACCTGGAGGCAAATAAATGATGGAAGAACTTCCATCATTCCTTTCCTTTAATTTCTTGGTAGACATATCAGTGCTGAATCCAGGGCCAAATAAAGCAGATTTCATCCAAGGTCATGTCTCATAAGCAGCATTTTCTTCAATGCAGGAAAGTTCTAAAAGATACCCATCACCCGTTTCCTCAACTCCCTTTTTCAGAAAAGATGTTTCTAAACTGAAGGAAAAGTGCTCACAGCCTAGTATTCTATGAGATTTGAAAAAAGATTAATTCTACATACTAAAATGACATTGACTTAGAATGATTCAATTCAATCAAGGAAATATTCGGGGCTTAAAAGAGTCATACGTCTCAACCAAATTTTGAGAAAAAAACAATCCTATAGCCCAAGACCTGATTCCAGGACAGGTAATCAACAAATATCTGTTGAAAACATTAAATGAGTGGATGAATATATACATAATCCCAGAACAAACCACATTGTGGTTCCCCAATCAAAAGATGAATGGATAAGGAAACTGTGTTATATATACACAATGGAATATTACTTAGCCATAAAGAAAAATAAAATAATGGCATTTGCAGGTAAATGGATGGAATTGGAGAATGTCATGCTAATGAAAGACACCAATCCAAAAACAAAGGCCAAATGTTTTCTCTGATAAGTGGATGCTGATACATAACAGGGGGGTGGAGGATAAGGGAATAATGGAGGAATGTTGGATTCTGTAGAGGGGAATGAGGGGAGGTGAAGGGGCAGGGGAAGGAAAGATGGTGGAATGAAACAAATATCATTACCCCATGTACATGTATGATTACATAAATGGTGTGACTCTACATCATGTACAACCAGAGAAATGAAAAGTTATACCCCATTTATGTACAGTGAATCAAAATGCAGTCTGTAAAAATTTAAAAATAAATAAATAAATTAAATAAATAAATAAATAAATAAATAAATAAATAAATAAAAATTAAAAAACCAAACACACTGTGGGGAGACAAGAAGACTAAGCATGGCTGTTAATTTACCCTCTGGAGCCATTTGTCATAAAATTAGTAGAAGCACAATGTCTTTTCCTGGTGGTTCTTTACTGGAGACTGGAAATCAAAGTGACACCAGGAGGTAGGAGTCCTCAGCTGCACATCTTGAATTTTGACCAAACATAGCTTCTTAGATGAGAATCATCCAAAATTAATGGTCAATGCCTAGACTTTAGCCAATAGCCAAACAATATTTGCCAATTTAGTTGAGAAGCATATGAATAAAACTGTTTAAAAGAATGTTTGTCATCGGGCTGGGGTTGTGGCTCAGTAGCAGAGTACTTGCCTACCATGTCTAAGGCACTGGGTTCGATTCTCAGCACCACATACAAATAAATGAATAAAATAAAGCTCTATCGACATCTAAAAATATATTTTTAAAAAAAGAATCCTTGTCATTTTCATCAAGTTCTGGTCAATTAAAATCCTTCCAAATTCCTTCCATATAGGGAAGTCCATGACTTCTGCTTAACTTAAAGGAAAATGTCATGGGCAAATAAAACCAGGTTCCTTTTTCATCCTGGTCACCCCAGTTCACCAAGTTAATGCCGACTACCTCAGCAGCCCAGGGATGCAGCGTGGCTTGGTGAGAAGCCGACTGGAGTCCTGCCTGTTACCCTTTATTCTTTTTATTTTCACAGACTGCATTTTGATTCATTGTACACAAATGGGGTACGATTTTTCATTTCTATGGTTGTCCACGATGTGGATTTACACCATTTATGTAATCACACATGTACATAGGGTAATGATTGTCTGTCTCATTCCATTATCTTTCATACTCCCACCTGTCCCCCCTCTCATTTCCCTCAACACAATCCAAAGTGCCTTCATTCTTCTCTTACCCCACTATCCCCCAACCCCATTAGGTATCATCATCTGCATATTAGAGAAAATATTTGGCCTTTGGTTTTTTTGGATTGACTTATCTCACTTAGCATGATATTCTCCAATTCCATCCATTTACCTGCAAATGCCATAATTGTATTCTTCTTCATGGATGAATAATATTCCATTGTGTATATATACCACAATTTCTTTATCCATTCATCTATTGAAGGGCATCTAGGTTGGTTCCACAATCTAGGTACTGCAAATTGAGCTGCTATAAACATTGATGCAGCTGTGTTACAGGATACTGAGGACTGGGAGGTTTGAATAGTGCCTGTTACTCTTGATAATGCAGTCCATTTCTGCCATCCATTGCCAAGGCAGAGGAGGGAACAAGGATGGATGCCAGAGTGCCTCCTACTCTCCAGTGACAGGCTGGAATGGAAAACGATTAATTGGCTACACCTCTCACTGAGAGACACGCCTGCCCAACTTCCTCATTGGAATTATGGTGATCACCAGGGATTCGGTAACGAATGGACACCAAGATACTTCCAACCTACAATACCTCCCCTGGACCCCTCGGCTCTGCCCTCCATGGTCACCCGTCCCAAGCCCAGAACCAAATGCCTTCCCGGTCTCCTCTCAGTGAAAAATGAAAGGAAAAAAAATCCAACTTCATCCCATATCCTTTCCATCTTTCATCTTAATAATCACCAGCAAAAGTACAGAAATCACCATCTTCGCCATGATGAACGTCCAATTAGCATTTCCCATATAAATTTCATATTATAAAGGAGGTTGTAATGGCTAATGCAAATGCTAATAGCCTTTTTTTCTAAGCTGAAAAATAGAGGTGCCTAACAAAATGAAATTAAATCTGAGCCATTTTCAAACAAGTCAAGGACTTTAATTACTTGATGGGGAAAGAGGAGAGACAAACGAAAATCTCTAAAGGTTCCTATTTTTAAACAGTTTCCCTTTCCACCACACTGCTCCAGCCATCCCTCTAGAAGGCTAAACGCTTGTCTTGTTGTGCTCAATGGGTTTTAAAACTGTTGTGAAAATTGTTAGATGTGATTTTTTTCATTAGCGGTACTATTTAGTAAGTGGGAGACTTATTCTAAATAAGCAGTCTGTTTGCTCTATGGCATTTTAATTGGGTTCCATCCACCATAGTGCTCCACAAAAACAGATCTTGTACATGATACTGTCTCCTGTCTAATTAGAACATATGGCTTTGAGCAACAGCCTAAGGGTTCTGTGATTTACTGAAGCAGAGTCCTAGGGTTCTGCAGTCAGATTAAGCTGGCCGAGGTGCAAGTCCATATACCAGATAAAGGATTTGTATTCTGAAATCCTGCACACCTAGATTCAAAGCCTGACTTTAGAGCTCACCACCGCTGCCCATTAATCTCTGAATTAAGATAACTTCTGAGTGCTATTATGAGCTATTAAAGAACACAAGACACATAAAGCATCTAGAATAATCACTGGAAAAATTATAAGTGCTCAATAAAAAGAGAAGAAAGTAACTCATTTCTGACTTAGAACTCTAGATTAATTATTTTTTAAATTTTTTTCTTAGTTGTAGAAGGACACAATACCTTTGTTTTATTTTTATTTCTTTATGTGGTGCTGAGGATGGACCCCAGTGCCTCACGCATGCTAGGCAAGTGCTCTGCCACTGAGCCACAATCCCAGCCCTGTAGATTAGTTATTTATTCATTAAATAAATATGCCTTGATCACATTATATGTACCAGAAAGGAATCCAGATACTTGAGAAATATCAGAGAAGAAAGCAGACCTCATTAAAGGAATATAAACAATAAATAATAGGCAAGTTAAACATGTAGTAGATATTTCCAAATAGAAAAAACCAAATCAGATAAGGGAGATTGGGAAATGGGTAGGTGGAGATGATTTGCTGGTTGTAATTTTAAATACTATCAACAGGTTGGAACTCCTGAGTTTGAAAGAAGACCCAAAAAGCTTTGCTAAAGAATCAGATGTGAGAGAAGAAGAGGTGTGGGAGACCCCAGGGTTTGGGCTCAAGCAAGTTCAAGGACAGAGCTTCCAAGGACAGAAACAGGAAAGGATGGTAACTGGATGGGGGGTGGAGTATTGCAGTGAGCAGCCCCCTGTTTCACATGAGACTCTCCTGAGTTCAGCACTAATAGTTAATGGCCCACGAAACTCCCAGCCCTGCCCATCTGGGACAGTTGGTCACCCTAGGACAGGGTGGATCAGGAGTTCAGCAAGAGACATTGTCTGTTTGGCATCCCAAGTGCAAATGTCAAGTAAACAGATGAACACAGGAATCTGGAGTTTCAGAGTGAAGAGACACAAATTCAGATACTGCCAACACACACATGGTATTTAAAACCACGAGATTGCATGATATCACGATGGGATTTTTTATAGTCAGTAGGAAGAGTTCAACAAGAGAGATTTGTTTAGCACAAGTGGAAAGCCAGCACCTAGTAATGGAGGGTTTAGCACAAGCTCTTTAGGGAGCGCGTTTGTCAGCTTTTCATTGCTAGAACCAAAATATCTAACAAGGGCAACTTAGAGGAGGAAAACCGCATTTTGATCTCACAACTCCAGGGATCTCAGTTCTTCTTTGGCCGACTTCATCACTCGGGGGCCCAAGACAGGGTGGAACATCCTCCAGAAGGGCACTGGGGAAGAAAGCTGCTCAGCTTATGATGGTCAGGAAGCAGACAGGGGACACAGGGACAAGATATATAGTCCCCAACAGCACACCCCCAGGAACCCACTTCCTCCAGCCACATCCCACCTGCTATAGTTATCGCCCAGCACAGAGGTCCTTCCAAATTATTAACCCCTCCAATGGATGAATCCACCGATCAGGTCCTCATAATCTAGTGATTTTACCTCTGAACATTCTGCATTGTCTGACATGAGCTCTCTTGGGGAAAGGGGGACACTGCACATTGAAGCCACAACAGGCCGTCACAGTATAATAAGAAAGACAAACCACCAATTAACCACAACACATTTATGTGTAAAAGTGCAGTGCTGCCTGCCCCCTGTGAGGACTTCCTGGTAGTGGAGGGTTTTGAAAGATGAACAGGAGATCTCCAAGCAGGGAAAGTGGTACAAGGAGGGAGAGGGTGATGAGAAAAAGAAAATATCACATATATGATATTTCAGGTGACACAAGAGGGAGACCATGAAACCTTCAAGAGCTGGGGCCTCGAGGGAGGTCACTGGAAGGGATTAAAGTAACTCTAGTACCTTAGGAGCTAGTTTCCACAAGAGTGAATTGTTTTAAGTGCAAGCCTGACCTGCAGTTTTTCTCTGGCTTTCTGTCTGGTGATGTGATCTCTTCCTCCCGAATGTTCCCATCCTTGTGATGCTGTCTGCCATGAGGACTTCACCAGAGGCAAACTGATGCTAATGCCCTGCCATCGACTCTCCAGAACTGCAAGCTCAATAAACCTCTTTTCTTTATACTTTGCCTCCAGTATTTTGTTATAGTAACAAAACAAACAAATACAACAAAGAAGTAAAAGATCATCAAGGCTCAGAAAACTTTAAGTTGTTTGGTGGTTTAGGTGCCTGAAATGAAAGGGTGGAGGTAGTAGGAAATGAAGTAAAAATGGTCCACTTACCCAATGGAGACACTCAAAGTTTAGCAAAACTAGAAGCAGTACAGAAACAGGTCATACTGAGCAGAAACCATGCCTACTCAAAAGCCATTACAAACAAATGTAGCATGCTCATGCTGTTCAAGTTCAAACTTCATGACCCATTAGAAACATAAATGTGGGAAAGCAGTTTTCCCTATTTTTATTTCCTTAATCTAAAAAGAAAGATGATAGTAATTGTGAAATATCTGCTCACATTCCTTCATTGATGTGCAGAGGGATGCAGATGGAATAATGAAGTAAAAGGGCTAAATAAACTGGTAGGTTTACAAGGATAACAATTCTTCTTTAATTCTGTTAACTTTACCGCATGAGCGATGGTCGACCGCGCCCAGTAGACAAAGGAAAGTCACAGGGGAAGTGTGTTTGTGGCAGAGAGGGCAAGTGGGGCCAGTGGAGCTTTGTCAACCCACAGCATGGGTGACATGAACTTGTAACATTTCAGAACCAGAAGAGGACATATGGATTATGAGTTTAGTAGCTTTTAAACTATTTTAACAAAGAAGCCTTTGGTCCTGGACAATCCTGCACATAATCTCAACATAGAAATTTAATACAAGTGAAACTTCCTAAGTGAATCTTGGATCAGAGGAAAGAAAAACAGTTCTTTCTCTTTAACATCCCTGTGAGCAACTTAGGCAGCTTCATAGACACATCCCAGAACCTAGGACTCCAGAACTGTGTGAAGACAACGGCTGTCAGCAACCAAACCCAAACACCACACTGTATTGGTAAGCAGGCCAGAGGCCAAGAGGAGGTCATCATTTACCCAAAGCCACAGAGATAATGTGCTCCACCATCCTGTCTCCCCAGGACACCATTCCTAGCCCTCAGCTCATTTCTTAGTGACAGTGTCATGTGGTCATTTTTATGCTGGGAAAAATAATTGGGTATTGAGCACCAATTATTTCCACTAACCACTTGAAAAAGATTCACACAGATGAACACGGTTGGATATCTGACTTTTTCAATGCCTATGGGATTGCTGCCATTTTATTTTCCTCCATTATAAAATAGATAAAAGGAAGTCTGTCAGATCAGAACCTCTGCTGGGGTGGTACAAACACCATTAGAGCCAAACAAAGCCATGGAAGACCTGGATGTTTACCTGACACTGCCCTGAGGTCACCACTGTCTCTGTGTGCTGGAGAGAGGGTACGGTATGATGCTCAGAGCACAGGCTCTGCAGGAGAGCCCCACTCTGTGAGATGGTTTGAACTCTCACGATCTCTTTCCTCATGCATAAAATTGAATGGTAAATAATAATGGTAAACTTATTCATCAGGATTGAATTGGCTAATGTATTTAAGTTTGGCCCACCTCTTGATGCATGTTAAGTCCTTAAAAACTCTTACTCATATTTAAAACCTTCACAGAAGCTGACCCATTGGAGAAACAGTCTCCATCAGCCTAACCAATAGCAGTTTGGAAACAGTAGGCGAATACCATCTGGCTGATCTTAATTGTCATACAGGGCCCAGGTAAATCTCTACTAAATGTAGTATCAACCTTAAACTACTCTTACATATGACCAACTCTCTTTTAGCCTCCAAATAAACGTCCTTTAATACTTTAAGAACCCCAGATACCCTTACTAAGTCTATAGTCTCCAATGTGGAGTTCCTAGGAAACAAAAATTCTGCTTCGAGAACAACAGACTCCTAATATCACTCCATTCCCCTTTGGCTCTTTCCCCACCTCAAGCCTTGATACAGATTTACTGGGGGAGACAGAGGGACAAGGCGAAGAATCAAACCTGGAAAAAGAAGAGTCTGTTACACGGCAGTCTAGGAAATCTACTTCCCAAAATATCCCAGCGAGCTCTGTTTCATGGGAAACATAAACAAGGGAAAGAATGGCATTACCCCTTATCCACTGTCCTGTGGAGACAGGGCCTCTTCATTCATACTTGTTAAGTGCCATCAATATTCTATAATGGGACCATCGATTGCCATATGCCTGACATAAACAACCACATGCTGAGTCCAAATTAAGACACTGCTTCAGTCTTCAGACAGCACCTCAAAACGCCTGCCCAGCAGCACAGTGGAGTTAACCTCCCCAGGGAGGCCATCACCAAACAGGATTACGAGCATCATTTCACGGTCATATTTACAGTCCCTCGTGGCACCTTGTTCAAACTCTTCCTGAAATCCAACTCAGGCCTGTTTTCTCTCTCTTTAAACAACTGGATAAAAAATTGTATTCAGTTTTCTTTTTCTTCTAGGTTACAGCTAATAGAAGTTAAAATTCTTTTTGGTCTATAAACATCAATCAACAGTTTGTCTTTCTGTGACTTTCAAAGTAAGCCCGAAGAACCCCATTGCCTTCAACTAAATGTGGAGGGTGGACCACCTAGCCTTAGCTATGTTCTCTCCTGTGACTCTCAAAGTGATAGTGAAGGAATAAAAAAAATTAATTCATAATAATGAGAATAGTTAAAGTGATGGCAGTGAACATAATATTGCAATACATTTCTGGAAACAGTAAGAGGCAGTCAAGGCAGGAGGAAGATCACTGCTTAAACGCATGCAGAAGAAAATGATGCCAAAGAATTAATTTTCCACTGAAACACAGAAAGTCTCGAGGTTTAGCGTCATCAAATACAAATGCTGCTAAAGGAAAAAAATCACAGATCTGAAAATGAGAAAACTGGATAAATGTCGGCATTTGAAATAGTCAATTTCTCCCCCACCAACACACACACAAAGAAAACTTGAGTGGAGGGCACCTTCAGTTCCCAGGAGAGTGAATAACATAAAACCTACATCAGGGAATATCTGCATACAATTCCAGACATAAGACACAATGAAGGTCCTACCAGTTCCCAGAGAAAAGCACTTCACCAACAGAAGAATGAGAATCAGGAAGGCCTCACGATGTAGAACAGTCAGTTGCTATTGACAACACATACTGAAGACTCTTAAGGTAAAATATTGGATAAAAATTGTTTTATTGCAGTAAAGCGAGTATAAAGGCACAGAGAGAATTCTATGCATATACAATAATTAAGGGAATACTGTTCCCGAGAGCCTTTCCTGGGGAATCTCTTGTGGACCAAAATTCAGACGTCAATATGATTAGAAAGAAATAAGACATAAAGCCTAAACATAAGCAAAAATAGATATTTACCTGTAAAACTAAGATTAAATAATGGTTATAAGGGAGATAGTATATTGGGCATATGCTCTTATGATATCTGGCATAGAGGGAGAGAAGATTTATAAAGCAGATTAAGGTCACTGATTATGTAATGCTTGTTAATTGGAAATGAGAGAACTACTTCTATTCAGTGTTTAATATAAAGGGGAAGTGGGAAGAAAAGGTTGCCAGTTAATTTCATTATTACGTACAGTTGTGGACCAATTAAAAATAGATCGAGAAAAAAGACCAAGAGTATTACAGAATATTATTAATATGACATTTACCATTGGAACAAAAATATGAACATCCAAAAAATAAAGAGAAAATATACCAGAAAAAGAGATAAAAGAGATTGAGTAAATGAAATAAATTATTTAATAGAACATTTTATATCTGTGTGCTGTGTGTCTGCTTATAGATGGCTATATTTAAAATGATAAAAAAAACAACTGCTATTGCTTAGATTGGAAATGCCCACCTAAAAGTTCATATGTTCAATGGTTCAGAGGTGGAATTTTACAGTGAGATTGTGAGAACTGTAACCTCATAAGTGGATTAATCCAATTGATGAATTAAGAATTTGAATGGACTACTGGGTGGTAACAATAGGCAGGAGGGGCAAGGCTGGAGGAAGTAGGTCACTGGGGGTGTGGTCTTGGGGGCTATCTCTGTCCCTTGCCCCTTCCTGTCCCTCTCTCCCTCTCTCTTGCTACCCCCTTCTCTCCAATTCCTGGCTGCCATAGCTGGAGCCAGCAGACATGGACTAAATTCTCTGAAACCATGAGCTAAAATAAATCTTTTCTCCTCTAGGTTGTTCTTGTCAGGTATTTTGGTCACAGTGACAAAAAAATGACTAACACAACAACATACTTTTTAAAAAATTGTCCATAAAGGAGAGGAAGAAATAGGATCTGAAGCTAGAATTCTTAGAATACCTTTTGTATTGTAGAAGAGTTGAGAACAGTGAAAAGTGAAAGCGGAAGCTGAGAACAGTGATAAACTATGAAACAAAATTAAATATTCCTAAAATTCAAAACTAAATGAAACGAACCTAGCTGCATAGAGTTATATAATTACCAAAGAAGAATAATTTTAAGTAACTTTAAATCATAGTAACTTGGCTATTCATTCTTAGTGGGCTACAAAGAAAGAAAAAAAAAAGCTTTAAATTCTGTGTTAGTCAGCTTTGCATCTCTGTGACAAAATACCTTATAAAACCAACTTAGAGGAGATAAGACTCATTGTGGCTCACAGTTTCAGAAATTTCAGTCATCAGGCTCCATTGTGCTGGGCCTGAGGTGAGGCAGAACATC
Organism: Glaucomys volans; assembly: GCA_020662805.1. NCBI lineage: Eukaryota > Metazoa > Chordata > Mammalia > Rodentia > Sciuridae > Glaucomys > Glaucomys volans. Next base: position 1,002,000 of record JAJEJO010000216.1, read on the forward strand.
ATGGCAGACAGGCATGGAAGAGAAAATCTGCTCATCTCACAGAAGTCAAGAAACAGAAATAGAAAGAAAGAGGAAAGGTCTAGGGGCAAGAAATACCCTTCAAGGACAGACTCCCAGTGACCCATTTCCTCCTTGCCCCTACTTCCTACAATTTCACCATCCCCCAATAATTCCGTCAAAATGTGAATCTATCGATGGATTAATCCACTGATGAGGTCAGAGCCTTCATGATCTAATCACTTCCCAAAACCCCACCTCCCAACACTGCTGTATTAGGGATCAAACCTTCAACACATGAGCCTTTGGAGGGACATTCACAGATGTCCAAACCACAGCAAATTGTTTTGAACCATTATTGGAGGGAGTATCGATACTGTTATTTGGAAACTGGTTTGTGCATAGTGTGGATTAAAGAAAACTACTTACTATATTGATGTTATTAAGCACCAAGGTTTTCATCACAGATGAAAGTATGCAGCCATAATATTGATATGATCAAATAAAAATGCTGTCAATTCTAAATTCAAAGTGAAGGAAGAAGTATAAGCTTATAAATGTTTTTCTAAACTTAAAAGTACATATTCCCTAGGCTTCTGTAAAGGCCTGAAAGCAATAAATTAATCTGTAGTAAAGAGAGCTCCTAGTATCTACACTGTGTTCTCCAAAACCCAGGGATCTTACAAGGGACCTGTGAAGAAGTGGCTGAATCCAGATCTGGGACATAGAACTTCCATCTTGTCAGTGGGCACTGTCAAAATACAGGAATGATGTCAAAAAAGCAAAGAAGCCAAATGAAAAAGCTTCCACTGGCCAAAGATGGGCTCATTGAGCAACCCCAGGTATAATAATTGCAATTACTTTAAACACATACATGTATTTAAATGCATGAGATCATAATTTCACACAAAATTTCTTGGATAAGTTTTGGAAAAGAGTAAGGAAACAATTCATCAATTTAAAAACTGGTAAATAAAGGGAGTAAAATCAAGCAATTGCCCTGCCCTGGGTCAGGTGAAGCTGTGAGGTTAGCGGATAAAACCAAGGCCTAGAAAAGGCAAGATGGCCAAGTCCAAGACCCAGCAAATTTGAGAAAAACAATCTATGATAGAGTGATCATCTCAGGTTATTAGGAATGTGAGGTGTTCCCCAAAAACCTATGTGTGAGACAATTCAAGAATGTTTAGGGGTACAGTGATAAAACCATGAGAGCTCTAATCTAATCAGGGATCAGACCACTTGAATGGATTAACTGGGTGTTAACTGTGGGCAGATATGCTGTGACTGTAGGAAGTAGGTCACTAGGGATGTGCCTTTGTGGTTTACATTTTGTCCTTGGTGAGAAGAGCGCTCTCTCTCTCTCTCTCTCTCTCTCTCTATGCTTCCAGGTGGCCATGTCCTGAGCAGCAGCCCTTTCTCCATAATGTTCTGCCTCCCCTTGGGCATAGAGTTATGGAATTGACTGATCATGGACTAAACCTCTCAATCCATGAGTCAAAATAAATTTTTTCTTTCATAGTGGTTCTTGCCAGTCTCTCAGTCACAGTGACAAAATAAATAAATAAATAATGAACACACAGGTCTTTACCTGTTTTTTTAATCAAAAGCCTCAAGAAACCTCTCAGCCCCAGAAAACCAGTACAATTGGTCACACAACCTTTGGAAACATACCAAAGCCAAAATTCACACAAGGAACAGAAGGTAAAATATAGAACAAAACTAACCTAACAGTTGCATAAAGACCAGTTTCTACTCTTAGAGATGGGACTTTGTCCATTTTAAAGGGGTTATGTGTCCTGAATTGTAATTGGTATATGATGTTCTCTTTTGATCCATGATAATAGCAACAGTTTCTAATTATAGAGAACCTATCTTCCACCATGCATATCAGCATTTTACAAGTAAATTTTCAATGAGTAGTCATATTACCATATGAGATAAGCCCTATTTTTGTTTCCACTTACAGAGGAGAAAGCAAGTTTCTACGAGTTAACTTGTTTTCCCAAGGTGGTTCATCTCCTAAGTCACAGAGCCCAAATTAGAAATTAGGTCCGTCTGACTCCAAAGTCTTTGCTCTTCATCATTATGCCATATCGTCTCTTGCTTATTCTCTCTACCAAGCAACTAATCCAACCATCATTAATCAAGAATTAAACAGAGGCCAGGAGCAGCCACACGTGTCTGTAATCCCAGTGACTGGGAAGGCTGAGGCAGAAGGATCGCAAGTTCCAGGCCAGCCTCAGCAATATAGTGAGGCTCTCAGCAACTTAGCAAGACTTTGTCTCAAGAGAAAAAATAAAAAAGGGCTGAGGATGTGACTTAGTGGTAAAGCACCCCTGGGTTCGATCCCCAGTACCAAAAAAGAAAGAAAAAAAAATTAAACAAAAGTTAATAAAATCCTCTATCCTCTCCAAATTCAAGAATTTTTTTTAATAAGAATCAAATATTGAATACAACCTGAGTATTATTCTTAAAGCCAGCAAGTCTAGGTCTCGACCAGTCAATATCAATAGCTTTGTTTTTTGGAAGATTCAAAGTCTGGGTCTTTATAGCCTAAAATCCAATTGATGTCTGTCTTAAAAACCCAAAATATTAGATTGGAGGGTCCCAAAGTTTTACTACCCACACAGATAAATAACCATGGAATTTCAAACTTCCCAACAGGGAACAACAACAACATAATAAAACATACCAACAAGTGAAAATAAGCAGCAAAGTATGTAATGAGTGCCCCAAACTCACCCACTAAGATATCTTAATAGTGATTGTCAAGTTTCTATACTTAAGGAGGCAGAAAGGTGAAAAAAGAGAGTTCCCTCAGGTTCTTAACTGACAGTCCCTTTCTAAAATGCAGTCTTTATAGCATCCACAAGACTAAATAAAGACTATCTACAGAGAGAGAAATCACAGTCTGAGGCCAAAAGCTCTGCTACTACTGGGGATGTAGCAGTAGATACATTCTCAGAGAATAGAGCCACGCAAGGGAGAAATCCATTCATTAAAGAAAAATGAGAGATTACATTCTATTTATGTATACTTATCTACCAAAAAGTATAAAAGTATACTGCTGTCAAGTACAACTAATTAGAACAAATAAAATAAAATATTTTAAAAAGATATGGGGACCTGCATAGTATAATTCAAAAATGTGCAGGATCTGGAACCAAACAATCCCAAGATTTTATCTTAGCTTTTCCAGTTAGTAATAATAATTACAATCATCACTATTGCTAGCATTTATTATTGTTTAATGTGGCTGAGAGCTGTAGTATTTGACTTGTGTTTTCAGAAAGGTCACACAGGTAGTGAGTGATTCTAACCCAGATCTGACAGTGAAATCTGTCCTCCACCCCAGAAGCACCTTCTCATGGATGCCTGGAATCTCCCAGCACTTCCAGAGAAGTGGAATTCCTTCCTCATTTCCCTTCTCCTGTAACCCCCTCATTTTCTTCCAGTGTACTTGTTAGATGTAGAAATTTGGGAAGTTGCTATGGAGCCCAAATTCTCCGTCTTTTAAGTGTGGATCGACGTTTTTCTCTCATTGGGTGTTGAGAGAATTCCAAGAAATCATGACCCAACACAGGGCTTGACTTTTCTCCTTTATTTTTTTATTTTTTGCTTTTAGATATACGTGACAGTGGAGTGTGTTTTGACATATTATACATACATGGAGTATATCTTATTCCTATTATGATCCCATTCTTGTGGTCGTACATGATGTGGAGTTTCACTAGTTGTGTTTTCAGATATGACATAGGAAAGTTATGTCAAATTCGCTCTACTGTCTTTCTTACTCTCATTCCCCCTTACTTCCCTTCATTCCCCTTTGTCTAATCCAATGAACTTCTATTTTTTACCTCTCTAACCTCCCTTGCTGTGGGTTAGCATCCACATATCAGAGAGAATATTTGGCCTTTGGTTTTGGGGGATAGGCTTATTTCACTTACCATGATGTTCTCTAGTTCCATCCATTTACTAACAAATGGCATAATTTCATTCTTCTTTACAGCTGAGTAATAATACTCCATTGTGTATATATACCACATTTTCTTTATCTTTTCATCTGTTGAAAGGCATCCAGGTTGGTTCCATAGCTTGGCTGTTGTGAATTGAGCTGCTATAAACACTGATGGGGCTTACGATAGGATTTTATCAAGCATTCGCTCCATTGTATATAACTGCGCTAGGTAATAATGTTTAACTCAAGAGTTATAAGCCAGCCCTTGCCCTTAGAACTTTTACAATCTACTTCATATTATGCACAATGGGGAGTAAACATTCTGGCCTTTCTAGCCAAACCTTGACATCTACATTAAGCAAAATTCAGGGCTATGTGACACACTGATTTGATTCAGAGTGACATTTCATTTTTCTTTAGGTATTTAGCTAGTAAAATGCCCTCCCTTTGATCAACTTCCAATGTCTGAAGAGAAAAAAAAAACTTTCCAAATCTCATCCTACTCTTTAGCCTGAACCAATAGAAATGCACCAGACTTTCTGACATCACCAATGCTGTCAGGCACCTTCTCAAAACAAAGCAGATCCTGCTCAGGTTTCCAATGCTCATAGCAGAAATTCATGGAAGACTCTGGCATCCCCCACTAGAGGGACAGATGTATGGGCCACACAGAGTGTAATGTGATCTTGGAGAATAACAAGTGACTTTTCTCTACCTTGTTTTGTTCAACTATAAAATGCAGCAGTTCAGTGAGTTGATTGCTGAGTGTTTTCCAGCTCTAAATACAATATGCAATAGGAGGTTTTTTCTTTTTAAAATGAGAACTTTTCTCTTTCTAATTTTCTAAATCTCTTGCTGCTGCTCATTAGGATTCCCAGTGTGATGAACTCACAGCTAAACTCTCCATCTCCTTCAGGAGGTTAGAAATGCCCATTGTGTGTCCCCATTCACTGTGAGAAGAGGGTCACAACCTATTTGTTACTAATAATGGTTCAAATGCTAAAATCTCTCACTGCTTTTTTTTCCCATGAATTCTACCATGATTATAACAATTAAAATATTATTTCTCTTACTGCGAACTTTCTGACATAGTTTGCTGAGTAGGAGAAAAGTGGAATTATGATCTTTCCACTGGAAATTGTTCACATAGGGGTCATTCAATGTAGTTGTCATGCCAGAAAAATTAGGTTGAGAATTTCTGATCTGTTGGGTCAGCTCCTTTGAGGAAAACATGAAAAAAATGAGCCAGAACATCAAGATATATATCTATGACAGTGTACTACATCACAATATACTCTTCTAATACATTAATTCTAATTATGTCATGATAATTCAGTTAACTACATATCAAGACTGTGGATTCTCTGCTTCAAATATTATTCTTACATATCTTTCCCCTTATACCCATCGTATTACTGTTTTCTTCTACAACCACGAATTTAAAGATAATTTAATTACTATACTCATATCACACATAATTAAAAAAAGAATCTTCTATGGCTTTGGCATTCTAAAACCAATGATAAGCAATTTTTCAATTCTTGCAAAAATTGTCATTGCTGAAATGCACATCTCGATTCATTAGTTCATCCACCCAAATGTTTCTGAAGCATCTACCATTTGCCTGGGCCTACACCAAGGATCTATAAGGATGAATTAAACGAATATGCAATTGAAATGTTCAAAAGGTATGTATTGATGAACAATATGTTCATCAATACCAAACTATAGGAAAAAGTAATAATGCACAATGGTTGAAATGTCCAGCTTCATGGACCATGGACCTGGAGTAGAATTTGGGCTCTGCCCCCTGATAGGAAAGGAGGGTGGTGACAGTCATTATCATGGGGCAGTATTGGATTGGGATGGCTGATTGTGGAGTTGTGAGGTTAGAGTGTGTGAGTATGGTGACTAATAAAAGAGGAGTAAGGACCAAGAGTAGCCAGGTTCCAATCAGGGAGAGATTCACTCCAACTGAGGTGACCCAGGAAGGCCATATAAAAATTACATTCCAATTTGACCTAGAAGAATGAGTAATTATGGAAAGTGGAGGAAGACCAAAGAAAAGAAATACCAGGAATAATAGCAAAGAAATGAGAATGCAAGTTGTGTGTTCTAGAAACACAAGCAACTCGATCAAACTAAAAGAGACAGAAATCAAGTTGGAAAGAAAAGTTCAGGTCAGATTATGAGAAATTTGAACTCTGAACAAGCTAAGGGAATTAAATTTTAATTAGCATGGACATTCATAAGAAACTGAGACATTCTCCTGAAAGGAAGGGAATTTTTGCAAGTGAGGCTCAGGTCCCAAAACCCAGTGATCATTTCATATATTTCCATTACTATTATCACAGAAAAATCAATAACTCTACAGTGTGTTCCATGCTGGAATCCTGCCTGCCATCCATCAACCATGGAGAAATGGCTTCTGGAACTAGAACATCAGTTGAGGGAAAATGTGTTTATTGATGCTTAGTTTAATTTATTGCTGCTTGAAGGGCTTGACAAAAGGAGAAGCCAAGCTTAAAGTGGAGTGGCAAGGGTGGTAACCTGGCTCAGATCATTTTAAGGAAGTGTAGAAATGTTCTGTTCTCTTCAAACTATTAAGACACAGTGTCAAGTTATCATAGCAGCAGGCCCTTCAAGGATGGAGAAATGAAATAGAGTCTTGAAATTGACCCTGGGGTCTTTAGATCAGAGTTTCCCATGGGCAGTTACCCACTTTTTTACAGGGCAACTACTTAAATACCAATGTTTATGGGGTGAAAATTAGACAACTCCAGGACTTCATAAATCACATCAGTTACAACCCTCACTTTAGCATCTGGTTATACTAGCAAGGGCTCTTTCAGCTGCATGTGACAGAAATTAAACTCAAAACTAGCTTTCAAAAAAAAACATAACCTATCTACCTACAAGTGTTAGATAGGTTATGTTTTTCATGTATAGATCATTCTAGGTGCACAAATAACATCCTCATGCTCCACTTTGACCATCGCTCAGCCATGCTTTCCTCTGGGTTGACTTTCTTCTTAGGTAAAATATTCTTCATAAGGGGCTAAGAATGGCCACAATGATTTTAGCTTGTTTGAGCCTCACCATGACAATCCCTCCAAAATTCAAATACCACCTCTCCATCAGTGCCATTTGTTCCATTTCATGGAAGTTCTCTGATTGGTTACACTTAAGATGTGCACCACTTTTCATATCAACCACTGTATTCAGTCAGAAAAAGTCCAGCCCACCCCAATTGTGAAAGGTAACACCATCTGCTTTATTGCATCAATCTTGAAATCTAAAATTTGGCATTAAAGAATTGTATGTCTCGACCAAGCCATGAGTTCAAAATGTATGTTCCTAATTCACAGAGGGCAGCTCTGCTCCATGCCATCATTCCAGGTCTGGATAGGTTCTTCAGACAATTTGGAAAAGTAAAAGATTTTTGAGCAGGGAAATCCAGGTGATGGAGAGTGATCTCACAGTGTCCACCTGAAGTGGACTGCCAAAGTCAGGGTCAAGTGATGGTGCAACTGCCTCCCTCTCAAAGTTCAAAAAGAAAAAGCAAATTAGCTCTTATAACCAAGTCCCTCTAAGGGTGCAAGCTGACACAGTCCAATGTTGGAACATTATGGTATCTCATCCTTGTGGGGAGCCAAAAATACCTCCATTGCTGACCTGGTGGAAGAGCTCTACACTCAGGACATCAAGACTGGTGCACCTTGCCAACCCGAATGTTGGGTCAGGTGCAGCTCCTCAGAACTGCAGAAGAAGTGGGCAGCAAAGTTAAGTTTGCTGTCAAGAACTTCAGAAAGACCCTGATCAAGTAAACTATGGGCAAGCAAGTCCTGAGCCCTTTGGTCACTACCTGGCTAATTTGACCCTGTCCCCGATGTCAGCCTGGGCAGCCCGAGGCCCAAATCAGTACTCCTAGGATCCTCAGATAATTTGCTCCCCTGTCCTACCTCTGTGGTCTTCTCACTGCTTCCTTAGAACATCTGTCAAAGCCAAGTATGAGCACCTGGAACCTTGTTGGAAACCTAGTTCCATAATCATGTGATTGACCCCGACCGTGGTTCTTCTCACCTCACTGGCCACCAGGTATCTCCCCAGGTAACGTCTGAGGTGCCCACAGGCAAAGCCCCAGGTGGTTTTAGGTGTGAAATAAAAAGCCTCAGTGATTCACACAAGTTTTTTGGGGGGTGGTGATGACATGGTCTAAAGTCTCTGCTTTACAAAGGAGAATTCCTGGGACAGATCATGACAACATTAGTCCATTTCTACCCTGTTCAGGAATCTGGAACAGCAGCTTGGTCACTCTACCCCTAGGATATCTCTCTTCCTTTTCCCCTGAGACTCCCCTTCCTTGATTGTAAAATGTCAGTCCCTGCTTCAGATCTTTGCTTTTTAACTCTCCATGCAGTGCCTATAGATACAGTATGAAGTGTTGGTGTAAAAGACCATCCAAAATAAAGATAGTCAAGACTCGCTATGACATAGTGGAATAGAGGGAGTCAAAAAGAGTGGGAGTCTGATCCTAGCCTATCTGATATCAAAACAGATGATGCTATTCTCACAAGATAGAAATAATATTCTTTCCACCCACATCTTGACATATGGAAGGGATGGGTGTGGTGTCGAGATGAGAGAGTGAGAAGTTATTGTGATTCGGAAGCTTATGTAATCTTGTGAAAGCCTTGTTCTCTGAGCCAAACTTGGACTAGGATATTATACGAATGAGATCTCCTAAGATTCCATCTGCCAAAAACCCCCTTATTTGTCTTATGACTCCGATGGATTATAATTGCAGCACTGGTAACAACAGGAAAGGCCCCTGGTGCCTGAAGAACCTAAGATGGAAACCTGTAACAACTTCTTCCTAGCATAAATTAGGCACCAATAACTGTTCCAGGAAGGCAGAGGGTGGGAGTGGCAGGGGCAGGAGAGAAAGGAGACAGGTTTCATCATGGCTGGTGATTCCTGTTTCAATGCTCACACCCCCACACATGCACCTGTACATGCTCATACTCACATCACATGCTCACAGCCCTTCACTATAATCACAAAATATTCCCTTGTGCCCAAGGAATCTGCTTTCAGTAATATTCCCCCATCAACTACTTTCAGCAATCTCCAAAGGAATGGGAGGGGGTAGATGTAGGAGATAAAAAGGCCCATTAACTATAGCCTCATCTGCCAGCACCCACTTTGCCCAGCTGACATTCCCATGCATGCTGATTATGAAGACCAGCGAGTGGAGAAAAACTTTGCATATGATAACCACCTTTGTAGCACTTAAATGTCAGTCAGGACAGATTAAAGGCTATAACTCCAAAATGTCAGTGGTTTACCATGATAATGGGCAATTTCTCATGTCACAGCCCAGAATGGGTTAGCTATGGGGAAAACGTGTCATTCAGGAATGCAAACCCCTTCCATCATGGCACTCAACTGTCGTGAAAGTCCTTGGGACCCTTTTGATTCAACTGCAAATAAGAGACAAAGAATACAGAATCACTCCTGCATGGTGGTCCAGGGCTAGAATTTCACTTCTCACTTCTGTCCATGATCCACTGACCAGAACTCAGCAGTATAACTACAAAGAGGAAAATTTTCTTCCTCTCTAGAGGAAAAAGAAAATTGCTTGGTGTAGTCAGTCACTCACACAAATGGTATCTTATTTCTGGTTACTTTTTTAAATTTTTTTAATTTTTACAAACTGCATTTTGATTTATTATACACAAATGGAGTACAAATTTTCATTTCTATGGTTGTGCACGATGTAGATTCATACCATTCATGTAATCATACATGTACATAGGGTAATGATGTCTGTCTCATTCCACCATTTTTCATACCCCCACCCCCTCCTCCTCTCATCTCCCTCTTCATAATCTAAAGTTCCTCCAGTCTTCTCTCGCTCCCCCCCCCCCCCCAACCCGATTATTTATCATCATCCACTTATCAGGGAAAACATTCAGCCTTTGTTTTTTGGGGATTGGCTTATATTACTTAGCATGATAATCTCCAATTCCTCTCCATTTATCTGCAAATGCCATGATATTCTTCTTGATGACTGAGGGGTATTCCATCATGTATATATACCACAGCTCCTTTATCCATTCATCTTGTTGAAGGGCATCTAGGTTGGTTCCACAGTCTAGCTATTGTGAATTGAGCTGCTATGAACATTGATGTGGCTGTGTTACTGTAGTATGCTGATTTTAAGTCCTTTGGGTATAAACAAAGGAGTGGGATAACTGGGTCAAAATGTGGGTCCATTCCAAGTTTTCTGAGGAATCTCCACATTGCTTTCCAGAGTGGCTGTACCAATTTGGAACTCCACCAGCAATGTGAAAGTGTGCCTTTTTCCCCACAGTGACGCCAACATCTATTATTGTTTGTCTTCTTGATAATAGTCATTCTAATAAGAATACGATGAAATCTTAGAGTTGTTTTAATTTTCATTTCTCTAATTACTAGAGATGTTGAACACTCTTTCATATATTTATTGATCACCTGTTCATCTTCTTCTGTAAAGTGTCCAGATCCTTGACCCATTTATTGATTCGGTTCTCTGTATTTTTGGTGTAAAGTTTTGTAAGTTCTTTGTAGATTTTGGAGATTAGTGCTCTATCTGGCTACTTTTTTTTACCACTCTTTTCAGGTTGGGGCTACATTGCTTTGACTTCCAATGTCAACAACTAAGTTTTGTCTGTGTAAAGTCTTTCAAGGGCATGACACATGTTGCTGCAGCACTGAGGGCAAGAGGATGTGAAGGGAAGCAGAAGAGGCACCTGAGGCCTAACTGCTCAAGAGACCAACAGGCCAACATGGCTCTCTCCAGGTAATGACATCCTGCAAATCCAGAAGTTACAACTAATAATTGAGTTTAAGGTATTATGGGTTAAACATTCATGGCTCTCTGAGTTGGCTGGAGAAAGCAATGAAGGAAAATGCTGAGTGACCAAGACTCAGTGCCAGAAAAATACTTTGTCTATCTTTAGGTACATCTATAACCCCAGTGGAGATACAAGAGGACTATTGGTTTCATATTTCACAAGGTTTAGATGGATCCTGCCTGTCATATCTGCTTGGGGTGAATCCAACTGTCCTACCTATGCAGGAACATCAAGGCCATTTTGCTTATAAGGTTCTTTAATGAAACCTTCACATGACAAAGAGAAAAACCTTTGAACAAGATCAAACAAAAAGGAGGCTAGAAGTAAATATTCTGCAATATCTCCTGGATTTCTAGGAAATACACCTCAGCCACAGCAAAACCAGAAGCAGCCCAAGGGGGCAATGGCTCCATATCCATCATTCCCTCAGCTCCCAGCTTCCCTGTTTCTCTCCTGAAGTCTCCTCACTACTCATTTCTTCACTACCACATTCCTGAGTATCATTCTCTCCACATTTGACACGCCCAGGTCCCCATAATGGCACTCTGAGCTCAGATAGTATGTGGCCTTTAAGCAAAACTGCTACTGGTCTTTCCCAGCCCTACTTCAAATTCCAGAAGGGAAATCCCATTGTGTCCCTTTGGTTTTTAAAGTCATCCTACAAGCTGGGTACAGTGGTTCACATCTGTAATCCCATTGCTCAGGAGGCTAGGCAGGAGGATCAGTTCAAAGCTAGCCTCAACAACTTAGTGAGACCCTATTCCAAAATAAAAAATTAAAAGGGCTGGGGATGTGGCTCAGTGGTTAAGCACCCTTAGATTATCAATTAAATCTACACTGTAGTTTCCCAGCCCTGGAATTTTCCACTCCTAGTTGAATCCACTGTGGCTGAAGATGAGGCCCTGTGTCTCAGTGTCCAGTGTTTGAGATTCTAGGGAACCAAACCACTCTCCTGTTTAAGTTCTAACTCACTGGAACCCACACACAGAGCACAATCAGCATCTCACTGGAGTATCTACTTTGCTATTAGTATACCTGGGCTGGAAAAAAGGCAGACTGCCCCCCTTCCCTCTGCTCTGAACTGATCCACTCAATTATACACAGACAGCCTAGAACAGAGAAAGCAGAGGACCAAGTGGAGGCAGGCTCTTTCTGGTCAACCTATCACATATGGTCCACAATAGGGAAATAGACCCAATCCCCTGAGCACAACCTCTCCAAGAGAGCAATAAAACAGAGTCTGGTAACTTGAAAAAAATCTTATTCACCATTTATTCCCCCAAGGTGAGGGTCACATAAGGAAGTAAAGAAATTGAAAACTGAAAATCTTCTCCATTCTTTCAGTAAAAGTGGACATGCAGGCATGCATTCCCCCTTCTATGAGAGGAATTAGAAGCATAGGGCAAGAAAAGAGAAGGGCTCCCCTGTACTGATTCAACTTGGATTGCAGTGGGAGCTCCCGGGCCTTGGTTCCCATGAGCTTCCAATAGCCACAGAGAAATAAAAGTCTGGCCTTTCAAAGAGACTCAAAGCAGGACCAGACAGAAAGAGCAGGAGGAAGTTTGCTCAGTGATATTTAAAACGGAATAATAAAAATTCTGTTGTATTTCCATTTGCTTCTAAATTGAAATCCATAAGATGAGGCAGCTGGAATCTGGATGCACTGTAACACCAAGAAGATAATAATCAGAAGCAAGCAGCATGGCCCACTGTGTACCTGGTGGAAAGACACTGGGGAACGTTCAGATCACTGCCTCTTCTGGCGGACTGGCAGGATAAAAGCCATTTCACAGAGGGTCAGGAGACCCTCCTTAGCCCATGTGCTCTCAGTAATAGAGACTAATCTGCTCCCCTCACCAAAAATATTCCTCTCTATTCTTGGTCTCTCTCAACATTTGCTCAAAGTGGTAATATAATTTGTTCCAGCTAGGTAATTGTTGCACATGGGTTACTCCTGAAGAGATTACCCCATGTCCACAGAAGGGTGATGCTACTTTGGAATCTGGAATGTTCCCCAAAGGCCTATGTAGTGCAGGCTTGGCCTCCAATGCAGAACAGTTTAGAGGTGGTGGTTTTGGAAAATGAATGAATCCTGGGAGCTTTGACCTTATGGATTAGTGCATGGATGGGCTCATAATTTGACGGCATTATTGAGAGGTGGTGGAAACTATAGGAGATGGGCCCAGGTGGAGCAAGCAGGCCATCAGGGGTGTGCCCTGCAGGGGTACACCCTGTGGCCAGACCCTCACCATCCAACTGCTCTCTGCTTCCAAGTCACATAAGGTGAGCAGTTTTTCTCTACCACGCCTTTCGCCATCATGTTCTTCCTCACCACAGGCCCAGAAACATGGAGCCAAGTGACCATGGACTGAAACCATGAGCCCAAATAGATCTTTCTTCCTTTAAGTTGTTTTTCTCAGGTACTTTGTCACAGTGAGAGAAAGTCAGCTAATACAGGTGAGATAAAAGACTTACACATTCAGGTATAAGATTCTCCTTTGATATTTTGAGAAGACATTTCAGGGCATAGACAAACACCCGCAAAACGTTTTCTGAAAAAACCAAGAGAGGGCTTGTGACAGTGTGGGAGATGATAAAGCAGTTCATGCATTCTTTAATTTGCTTATTCATTCAACTAATACTGATGGAGTACCCACAACATGTCTAGTTATTATAAGAAGGTCTCTTGATCCATGTACACAGTAAGAGCAACTTGTAGATCAAAAAACTCACATCTTACATATATACGAACGACTGTTTCACCAAAGCAAGTATGTTCTGAGGATAAGGTTTGCTGGCTGCTCCTCATCTCCCCACCTTTCTGAACTAGAATGTCCCAGATCCCAAACCCAAGTATGACATTTCTAGGTGGTGCAGATCCTGACCTCGTGGTTTTAGAAGCCATTGGTTTCAGATGGCCCCATATTTACATCTCTAGCTACAACCTCCCACCTGAATTTGATCAAGCCTAGAATATTCCATTCTCTCACTGACCTCCTCCTAATAATTAGCAAAAAAATACCCAAATGTAACTTACTGACTTTCCTCTAAGAATGTGACTTCCATCATCCTCTCTATTTAACCCATGGCAATCCCATTCTTCAAGGTGCTGATTCTAAGAGCTTGAGCCATCTTTATCATTTCTCTATGAGGTAACCACAAGCAGCCAGTCAGAAAATTCTGCCAGCATACCTCAGAATCTATGTAGAAGCCAGCTCTCTTCTACCACTACCATGACCACAGCTGTCCTGGATCCAGCCATCTTTGACTGACACCTGGATTATCATAACTGCCTCCCAACATTGGTCTCTAGTCCTAGCCGTGGCCCTTTACCACCCATCCTCCAGAGAGGAGCCAGAGAGTTCCTCTAAAAATACAAGTCAGTTCAGCTCACTCCCTGTTCCAACCATCCAGTGCCTTTCTACTTCGATAAAAATAAAACCAAATATCTTTTTTCCAGTGACCTCTAAAGCTATTGATATAAACTACATCCAGTCAGGGCACAAAGGAGCAGCAAACACTCCAAAATCATATGCTGAAAAGACCTCACCTCTATTCATTCCTTTCAATACAATCACACTGGACTCTACTCTTCCTTGAAACAGTTATGCACTTCTACCTCAGGGCCTTTGCACTTGATGTTTCCTCTTCCTGAAGCACACTCTTTCCTAAAATACCAATATAGCTCATTTTCTAGTGACGTGTCATTCGCATATGGTGCTCCATACGAAATAACTACTCCCACTAAAGAGCCTCTTATCACCTTATTGTGCTTTGTTTTCCCTGTGTGGTAATTTCTCCATCTTATATACCAAGACGCTTTTGTTATTTGTCTCCACAAAAGCATAAACTTGTTCCATTCATTGGTATGTGCCCAGAAGAGTCCCTGCACTGTGGAGTAGTTTCGCAATAAGGAAAAACGCATGTGCCATTTGGTGCATGAATAAATGATCTTAAAAGTAAGCAACAGCATTTCTCTTAGGAAGAGAACTGACTTTGTCAGCAAAATGCCTTGATAAGGACTAGTGCAATTTATTTCTTAGTTAAATTCATTTTATATTAAAACCATAAAAATCATACATACTAATGGAGGGACACGTGATGTTTGGATGAGTCTTTGGGATAAAAGATAAAGCCTTGGAGTCTTGGGTGTAGCAAGGGCCAAAGGAATAAAGAGGGAAACCAGGAGATGACAAGAGGCCTCTGTTTTTGTTCCTGAGTAGCACAGGGACGGGGGAGGTCCTGGGAAGCTAGGGAAGTGGCATTAACATGGGACCAGGGGAGGTAAGGTCGCCAGGGGCAGGGAAGAGGAAAAACCCCTACAAGATGAAAAATAGAGCCTTCCACCCACACAGTATCCAGTATTCTCCTTGAAGTTGCTTTGTGAAACCTCCGTGTGTCTTCAAGGCATGGGTCTGCTAACGCACAGCCTTATGGGAGCAGATTTACGTGAAACAGAATGACAGTTCTTCCTGGGTCAGAATCTGGCAGGAAGTAAGGACCACAAAGGGCACCAAATAATCCCAGATGCTGAAACAGCAGACAGTTACGAACTCAATATGCACCCTTTCTTATCCAGACCCCTAATATTCAAATCCATCCTGGAAAGGCACTGCAATGCCAAGCCAAGGAATTTGAGTCAATTTTATCTAGACTTCAAGGGACAGAAAGTCCTTGCATTTGGGCTCTTTGTAGATTCAGTTAGAACTGACAAAATATCACTGCTCTAAAGACATTCCAGAATTTATGGCAATTTTCTGTCATTGTGCATTGTCTCTCTTGATAAAAGCTAAAAATGTAACTCCTCTTTTATAAGGATCCATGAGGGTTTGTTTCTATATTAAGAGAGGCATCTTGGTGTTTGAAAAGGCTGGGAACCATAGATTATGAGGCATAATCTGGAATGTTTAAGTAAAATAACCAGAGAACCACCTAGGCTATTATATTTTTTTAAAATAACTCCACCATCAAATTTTTCACTTTGAACACCATAGCTTGGTGACATTATCACCAAGTGACATTATCAGCAAGTCTCTGCCTTCCCCTTCAACCACTCGCTGAGCCTCATTCCCTCAAGGGCCAAAACCTAATTGAAGGACATTCTCAACTTTAGAATTATTGCTGGGCGTGGTGGCGCACACCTGTAATCCCAGCAACTTGGGAGGCTGAGGCAGGAGGATCGCAAGTTCAAAGGCAGCTTCAGCAACTTAGCGAGGCCCTAAGCAACTCAGTGAGACCCTGTCTCTAAATAAAATACAAAATAGGGCTGGGGATGTGGCTCAGGGGTGGAGTGCCCCTGAGTTCAATCCCTGGTTCCAAACAAAAAAAGAATTATTATCCAATTACATGTTGAGGGACCTTCTCAAAAGTGATGACTTGACTTTTAAGACAATTTATTTTAATTCCTTTGTGGGAGGTTGTATTAAATAGCTACTCAGTTACTCATTGAGTTCACCCCGCTTTGCTGGAGATAATACTACATCATCTGCATCCAAGAGGATGCTTATTTTTCTCTTTTCTCTGGGACAGACACATCCAAGAATAGTTTCCAAACACTAAAGTATTTGATGGTTAGCTTGATGTGTCAAGGTGGCTTAGCTATGGTGGCCAATTATTTGATCAAATATCAATCCAGATGTTGCTATGAAGATGCTTTACAGATTGGGCTTAACTTTGCAATCAGTAGACTGAAGTTAAGGATGTCACTCTCCATAATGTGGGTGGACCTTGTCTAATTAGTTAAATATTTTAAGAGGACAAACTGAGATTTCCCAGAAAAGGAACAATTCTGTCTCTGGTCTATAACAGAAAACCCTAGTCTGCCCTATAGATTTCATTTTCACGATGACAATATCAACTCTTGCTTGAATTTCCAAAATGCTGACTGTCCTACAAATCATACTTGCCAATCCCCACAGTCACATGAGCTAATTCCTTAAAATCCCAACTAGATACATAGGTGTATACAAATCAAGAGAGCCAGATTAATAAAAAGTACAAGTTAAAAAGGAAGAAGGAGGAATATGAATTTACCATAAAAAAGTGAACCCCCCAAAAAATCCTTATTTATCCCCACTTGACATTGATATCTGAAGATTTTCCACTACTCATTGTATTCCTGCTGGTGGACCTTAGCGACCCAGGCATGAGAGCTCTAAACACAGCCCAATTTATAAATTCTCAAGATCACCTGGATAATCTGGATTTCTAGGACTACTTCAAGTTGCAACCAACTACCTGTCCGAAATTAGGGTAGCTAAGAGCCTCTGCCTCTATGGCCTCACTCACTTTCTCCAAGGCTGAAGAGCTGACTCCAAATGCTAGTAAACACTGTCAAATGCAGTTCCAGCTTCACCTCCTTCCACTCTGTCACCCCAAAGGCAAGATGTCATCCTCTATGTTTCCAGATCAATCAATCCCAGAGGAGGATTTGATCCCTACCTGTCTGGCCCCAATCACCCATCACCATGGCAAGAAAACTGGATATTATGGTGGGCTGGACCCCTGCCAAGTGGCCAGCTTTGCTGCAAGAAGATGGGATGCACCGTCCCTTGACTAAGTGGGGGCAGAACAACTCACAGACAGAAAAATAAAAAATCTTATACAAAATAGAGTTTACCAGAAGGAAAGACATTTCAATCAGTAAGAAGGAAAAAGCAATGAAGGAGGAGGAGAAGGAAAAGGGGAAGAGAAAGAGGAAGGGGAGGAAAGAGGAGGAGGAGGAAGTCAATAATATGGGTAGTTTCTGGATATGTGAATGTAGGGTTTCTTCCACGTCCAGCATGGGTGAGGGTAAGTGTTTCTGTCGGAGGGATGCACCAGCTGTAGATTAATCACTAAGAAACTTATTTAATAAATTAAACATAGGAGACCCTGCACGTAATAGAAGAGAAAATAGGTCCAAATCTTCATCACGTTGGCCTAGGACCAGATTTCCTTAACATGACTCCCAAAGCACAAGAAATAAAAGCAGGAATCAATGATTGGGATAGAGTCAAACTAAAAAGCTTCTTCTCAGCAAAGGAAACAATCAGCAATATGAAGAGAGAGCCTTCAGAGTGGGAGAAAATCTTTGCCACACACTTCAGATAGAGCACTAATCTCCAGAATCTACAAAGTACTCAAAAATCTTTACACCAAGAACACTAATAAACCAATCAATAAATGGGCCAAGGAAATGAACAGACATTTTACAGAAGAAGATCTACAAGCAATCAACAGATTTATGAAAAAATATTCAACATCCCTCATTATAAGAGAAATGCAAATCAAAACCACCTTAAGATTTCATCTTACCCCAATTAGAATGTCTTTTATTAAGAATACAGGCAACAACAGGTGTTGGCGAGGATGTGGGGAAAAGGGAACACTCATACATTGCTGGTGGGATTGCAAGTTGGTGCAGCCACTCTGGAAAGCAGTGTGGAGATTCCTTAGAAAACTTGGAATGGATCCACCATTTGACCCAGCTATCCCACGCCTTGGCCTATACCCAAAGGACTTAAAATCAGATCACTACAGTGATGCAGCCACATCAGTGTTCATAGCTGCCCAATTCACAATAGCTAGATTGTGGAACCAACCTAGATGTCCTTCAATAGATGAATGGATAAAGAAACTGTGGTATATATACACAATGGAATATTACTCAGCCATAAAGAAGAATAAAATTATGGCATTTGTAGGTAAATGGATGGTGTTAGAGACTGTTATGCTAAGTGAGATTAGCCAATCCCCAAAATCCAAAGGCTTAATGGTCTCTCTGATAACTGAATGATGATGCATAATGCAGGGTGCAAGGGAGGCAAGAATGGAGGAAGGATAGAGAGCATAGAGGGAAGGGAGGAGTAGGGTCAGGGTGGGGGGATAAGAATAATAACAGAATGTGTGACAGACATCATTGCCCTGTGTTCATGCATGAACGCACAGATGGGGTGACTCTACTTTGTGTACAACCAGTGAAACAACAGCTGTACTCCATTTGTGTTCAATGAATCAAAAAATTAAATAAAAAAAAAACATAAGAGACAATTACCTTTTTAAATCAAAGGATGTATGACGGATTGAGCCATGCTAAGATGTGGCTTCTAACAATCATGGAGGAGCCCACCTTCCCTTTATTTGTAGTTGTACAGGTAAAGGGGGACCAGGAGGAGCTTCTTCTGTGAGGAACAGGATGGAGTGGAGTTAAGGAAGCCATTTGCTTTAGCAGGTTATCCCAGCAGGACCAGCATATTCCCAGTAGTGAGCCACCAAACAGACATCACATGCTTCAGATGATCTGGAACAATCTCTCAATGATTGCCAGTTCCTGAAAGTCAGATTTCTATGTCTGATAGCTCACCAAGCCTGGTTTTAATTGCTGCTGGTCATAAATGGTGCCCCATATATTTGAACTCTATAGTTCCATGAAATTTTCACAGAGGATTTCATTGTTAATATGAAGAAGTCTACGTTCAATCACTCCTCAAAAAATACAGTATCTTACTATATGTCAAAGTGGGTTAGGATTACCTTCAATGCAAATAGCTGACCTGTTCTAAAATAAATGGTGTCTGTACCGATGTAAGATGAGCTTCAGGATTTCTTAATTCCGGTGCCAATGATATGAAAAGTCCTTCCCTCATCTCTCTGCTCCACCATCCCCAGCCTTAGTCGAGGTTTCAATTTCAGATTTGTAGCAAGCTACTCATTGCATTCAAGCACAGCATTGTCCAGAGAAAGAAAACAGACCTCTTTGCCTGTGGCTCTCTCTCAAAGGCGTCTTGACGGAAGCTCTCTGCAAACGCCATCTCATGTCTTAGGGGGCAGAATGAGGCACATGGCTATTTCCAACCAATCACTGGCAAGAGAAAGGATATTATCCTAAGTATGATAGACCCATCACTGGAGGTACTGCCCCAGGCCAGGAGGCATGTGGCCACATGAGGAAAGGATAAATTCTGTTAGTAGAGAGAATACAAATGGAGAAAACTGAGCTGGTTAAATGACTAATTCAGTCTCTTCAGGCTGGTTGATGGGCTAAAGCCAAATGTTTTACCATTGAATTCCTCAGCACCTAGTTAATTCCTGGAACATAGCAGGTGTGCAATAAATACTTATTGAATGAACTAATCTTTTTTATGTTTTCAATCAGAAAATGTGACCCATTTAGGGTTAGTATAGCGTATAAAAAATAGAAATTAATCAAAAACATTTCAAACTCATGTATCCCAGTGTTTTGGACTAATTCCAATTCCTTGCAGTTTATTATTTTAGGCAAAGGCTATTCATTAACTGCATGACTAGAAATGATTGAACCTTATGGCTTTTTAAGAAGCTTCAATTAAATAAATGTCCAGACTAAAAACGTGTGTCAGTTGGGGTATTGGTAAATACAGACTTCCTCAGCATAGATGAGCAACCATTCCCAATG
Organism: Glaucomys volans; assembly: GCA_020662805.1. Lineage (NCBI taxonomy): Eukaryota > Metazoa > Chordata > Mammalia > Rodentia > Sciuridae > Glaucomys > Glaucomys volans. The sequence goes on from JAJEJO010000216.1 coordinate 1,022,269, forward strand.
TCCTCACATTTCCCTTTCTCAGTCTCTGCAGCTGAATGTCCTAAGCCCCATTGAAAGGTAAGTATCTCCAGGAGAAGAGAAACCATCTGTTATCTTCTGTAATATTGTTACAGGGTACGGATTAACAGTCCGGCAGTTGTTCTCCTACTACCTGGATGAAATCCATCCGGAGTCCTCCCCTAACTCTCAGGGAGGCAGAACTTCCTGGCACAGCCCACAATTGCTCTCTTCCTCCTGCTGCTCTGCAGTCTCCCGACACCCAGTCACTGTGGTATCTGTCCCTGGCTGAGAGTTCAATGGCAATCCAGAGGATCCAAGTGCTGCAAAAGACTCAGGTGACACTCTTCCAGAGAGCTCAATCCAGGGCATCATCTGAGACCAGAATCTCAGTTCTCAAGCCACTGCTCCTTACCTATAAATCCCTGGCATGCTCCCACAACTGTCCATGAATGGTGCAAACACACCAGAGAGTCCTATCTGTAGTTTTATCAGCAATAAAAATTATTTTTCTTTCTAGAAGTTCTAGAAGCTTTCATTCTCAGGAATTATCCAAGAAACTCAAGGGACTTAGAAACCCATCAAAAGGATGTTTCTTACCAGGGATGTGGGAAATGGAGTCTGATGAGTCCACAGGCCGCTGTGCTTCCTCTGTTGGATTTGGTTCTTTACCAAAGTTGCTGTGGATCCGCTCCGTGATGTCACACCACATGGCTCCAGTTCCAGGCGCTGCTGCAATGATTTTTGGAGACAGGCGAATCCCAGTGCCTTTAGAGTTAGGCTCAGTCAGTAACGCTCCAAAGTTGGGCTTCTTCCAGTTACAGATCTGATGACCCTGATTGGGGTTCTCCTGTGCAGCCACTTTTCCGGCTTCTTCTGGCCCCAGGAATCCTGGATCACTCTTGGCTCATCGTCCTCTGCCTCTCAAACCCAGAACCACCCACCCAGTTTTAACAGACAGGAAAATTTTCCTTTCACATCTTCAAAGCTAAAAAGTCTGATTATAGCCTTTGCCATCAGAACATGGGGTTGTCTGTCCACCCTTCCATGAGTGGGCTTGAGAAGGAAAAGTGCTACTTTCTGAGAAAAGTTATACCCAGTGGTCTCAAATGCATGTATCTCTCCAAGAGGATGTTGCCCACATGATGTTAAGGTGACCACAGCTGTCCTTCTAACTGGAGGGGAGCAGCCTTCTGTGATTGCAATGTGATTTTCCTGGCATTTGGAGAAAAGAAAAAAGTAATAATTTCTTATGGAGCATATACTTGCATGCTCACTCTTGTGGTTGAAAAAAATCAGATGCCATAATGTGAAATACATTTCATTAATATCAGCACATTATCCAGATGTAGTTCAGAAAGATGGATGAAGCATTTTAACACAGTGGAAAGAGCATAAACCACAGAATAAAACAGACTAGGAAAATAATTCAGCTATGCCATTGGCCATCTGTGTGACTTTGGGCATGTACTTGACCTTTCTGAACATTCACTTGTAAAATAATATACACATACATTTTTATATAATTTTTTTCTTTTTTTATTTACTTATTGATTCATTGAACACAAATGGAGCACAGCTATTGTTTCACTGGTTGTACACAAAGTAGAGTCATACTATCTGTGCGTTCATGCATGTACACAGGGCAATGGTATCTGTCACACATTCTGTTATTATTCTTACCCTCCCACTCCGACCCCACCCCTCCCTTCCCTCTATGCTATCTGTCCTTCCCCCATTCTTGCCACCCTTCCCCCCTGCATTATGCATCATCATTCATTTATCAGAGAGACCATTCGGCCTTTGGATTTTGGGGATTGGCTGATCTCACTTAGCATAACAGTCTCCAACATCATCCATTTACCTACAAATGCCATAATTTTATTCTTCTTTATGGCTGAGTAATATTCCATTGTGTATATATACCACAGTTTCTTTATCCATTCATCTACTGAAGGGCATCTAGGTTGATTCCATAATCTAGCTATTGTGAATTGAGCAGCTATGAACATTGATGTGGCTGCATCGCTGTAGCAATCTGATTTTAACTCCTTTGGGAAAAGGCCAAGGAGTGGGATAGCTGGGTCAAATGGTGGATCCATTCCAAGTTTTCTAAGGAATCTCCACAGTGCTTTCCAGAGTGGCTGCACCAACTTGCACTCCCACCAGCAATGTATGAGTGTACCCTTTTCCCCACATCCTCGCCAACACCTGTTGTTGCCTGTATTCTTAATAAAAGACATTCTAATTGGGGTAAGATGAAATCTTAAGGTGGTTTTGATTTGCATTTCTCTTATAATGAGGGATGTTGAATATTTTTTCATAAATCTGTTGATTGCTTGTAGATCTTCTTCTGTAAAATGTCTGTTCATTTCCTTGGCCCATTTATTGATTGGTTTATTAGTGTTCTTGGTGTAAAGATTTTTGAGTACTTTGTAGATTCTGGAGATTAGTGCTCTATCTGAAGTGTGTGTGGCAAAGATTTTCTCCCACTCTGAAGGCTCTCTCTTCACATTGCTGATTGTTTCCTTTGCTGAGAAGAAGCTTTTTAGTTTGACTCTATCCCAATCATTGATTCCTGCTTTTATTTCTTGCACTTTTGGAGTCATGTTAAGGAAATCTGGTCCTAGGCCAACATGATGAAGATTTGGACCTATTTTCTCTTCTATTAGGTGCAGAGTCTCTGGTCTAATTTCTAGGTCCTTGATCCACTTTGAGTTGAGTTTTGTACAGGGTGAGAGATATGGGTTTAATTTCATTTTGCTGCATATGGATTTCTAGTTTTCCCAGCACCATTTGTTGAAGAGGCTGTCTTTTCTCCATTGCATGTTTTTGCCTCCTTTGTCAAGTATGAGATACCTG
>JAJEJO010000217.1:0-42823 GCA_020662805.1 Glaucomys volans
CCCCCACCATATTCCTTCCTTCCTTCTTTCCTTCTGCTTCCTCTTCCCTACCACACCACATGTTATGTGTGTATTTATTAGATGCCATCTAATATTTATTGAGAATTTACTTCCTGGGAAGCTGATAAAACCTTCTCCTTTTCACCTTTTCATTGTGATAGAGCTCAGAAGCTCTGCCCCTGCTCCATACAGTGTCTGGCAGAATCTCACTGCTGCCCTTGCCTTCTGGGCTGGCAGTAGGTCTCAGCTGACCTGGAGTTGGGCAGTGTCTCTCGAGAACTGTGTACCACAGTCCTGTTCTCACAAGGGCAGGTGAAGAAAGATCCCCACTACCTCCAGCAGCTTCGTGAGCTGCTCACTGAATTCCTGCTTCAGATTTGAGGGATGGTTTTAATCTTAATTGATTTGTAGAGCTGAGATGAGCTGAAAACACAACCCCTCTCTGAAGTTAGCTATTTCTATCAATCTTTTCACTGGTTATACTTCAAGAAATGTTGATTCCAGGACCCACTATCCAAAGTGTTCCATCAGATGCTGCCATAAGCCCTTTTCTCTAGGGAGTCACTTACATTGGTTGGTTAAGGTGGAATCTTTTCTTCTAAATATAGCTGAAAATGTATAAAAAATTTACACAAAAATTGTTGTAATTTATCATTTGGAAGAAGTGCACATGAATGTGAAATAGTTAAAAAGCCAGGAGATGCTTTGGATCTCTCAGGACTGAATGGGGGACCCAGAGGCCTGACTAAAGAAGGTCAATCTGATGTTTGGAGATACGCAATCAGTTGGCTCACTATCATCTCTGCATCTCCTTCCAGTCTATATATTTCCAAAAATGCTAGAATGAATACATAACTACCTTGAAATGGATCTTAGAAGTGTGAACAAAAATGTTTGTGTGTGCATGAGATAATTTCAAAAGCAGAGTATCCATGATTGGTTGCAGGACTCCTGAATAAGTACAGTACTCCCCAGGCTCCATACACAGTTAGAAAAAATAAAAAAGGTCATCAAGATGGGAAAAGCCAGTGAAGGGAGTATATCACAATGTCACAGCAGTAAACACAGCTAAGGTTCCGCAGCATTTGGGCCTTTTCTCTGAATACCCATTTCTTCTTTGGTTCTCTCACTTATAACCTGTCCAGCTAAAAGAAAGAATGGGGAAGAGGTAGAGGGAAAAAGATCACTGAAGAAAAAGGTTGAGCAAGATCACCATGGAAAACAGGCAAATGGTGGTGGAGTGCAGGGTGGAGGGCCAGCAGGAGCCTGAAGGGTATGGTTGAGGAAGGTCAAGGGTGGGGAAGGAAGCCCATATTGAAATAGGATTAGCCTGCTAGCATTTAGGAAAAGTTAAAATGTTCAGAGCAAACCCACACCTCAAGTGTTTTAAATACAAAAATATTTATCAAATTGGAAATAGAAAATAAAGATAATTAAGAGCAAATGTCTAACAAAGGAAAAAGGAGTGAGCAAGAGAACCACAAGGTCCACACATGAATACCTTTCAACTACAATTTCAAGGTCAACTTTGTGTGCATATTTAGTTGTATCACTTAAATACAAAAATGTACATTACTTTTATTTAATGTACTGCTGTTCACAAGTTTGAGATAAAAAAATTCCCATCTATTGTTATTATATGTCAAAAGCTCTATGAAGTCCTTAACTGAGTCAAGGTCTTCAATTTTTGTTTCTGAGTAATATATGTCACCAATTAAATACACTTGCATCTTGGGTGGAGTTCAGCTTTACTCTCGAGTGACAGATACCCACATCTAGGAACCAAGAATCATGCTATTTGTTCAAGTTTGCACAGGAGGAATTTCTCAGAGGTGGGCATGTCCTATTCCAGAGGAAGAGTCAAGCTAATTTCTGTGACAGTGTATCTGAATATCCTCGAAGTGAAGCATGAGAAAGTTTGCTGGGGGTCTTATTGATTTGCTTTTCGTAGATGTTACTCTTCGTCCTTAATCCCGAGAAGGGAGATGGAGGTTTATTCTCATCTCTGCAGGTGCAATGGTGTCCCCGTTCCCCAAGAAAAGCTAAAAGGACAATGCTTTTAAGATTAGGAAGTAGGGAAATTGACAGCTTCTGTGGACAAAATGCCTGTCTCTGTCTTGTAGCAGGCTGTCGTGGCTTGTCCTCTGTGAACTGGATAAAAGCGCCAGCGAATGCTCCAAAGGTCAGAATTTCAGAACTGCTGCCACAACCGTATTGTCACCAAGTATTAATGATTCTCTCACTCGCTCTCTTTTTTTAAGAGGCCTGGTCATGTCCGAGGGAATGCCAGGTACATTTTTCTTAATGTATGAGCACAAGTTACATATAACAACCTAACAACACAATACTGCCTCTTTAATGCTAATCTATTCCTTGCAATCTACTAGATACATGTAGAGTCATTGGTGTGTATCAAGAGAGCAAAATCAGATTCTGAAAATATCTGAAAGGATGCACTAGAGTGTACATAATAATGTATTTTAATCTGCCAGGCCTTAAAATTAATCATGAATTCCCACAGAGATTTTAATAATTTTGAGATGATGTTTTTTTTTCCCCCCTTCATAGAGTAATATTCTTGGACAGAGTTTTCTAAATGCTGCAAGGGTACAAAAATTATGTGGGGGAGGGGGAAACAGGGGCAATTTCTCACTTGCCATGGCATAGGAGATGTGTTTACCCAGGGAGTGTGTTTTCTTTTGCTTCTAACTAAAAAGCAAGGTAGGTGTTTCAAAGAAAGGCTTTATCACTCCATAAAAGCTGGCAAATAGAGGGAAGTTTATTAGGGGCAATAATGTGCATTTGCAAAGCAGTGGGGATGGTCCTGCAGGAAAGAGGTCCGCTCTAGCGAGGGGGTGAAAGGTTTGGCAATGTTCGAATTCGACTGTCAGCAGTTTGCAGAGTTTCATAGGAAGAAAATCTTGGAGATCAAACTGCAATGGGCTGTGGAAAGTGGGACCATGTATTTACTGTCCAAACTGGGACTTTCAAGAGAGAAAATGAAAGTTAATAATCATATTGGGACATGGGCTTACAATAGTTCCCGAGCACATAGTAAAGATCTGGAATTCAGGTTTCCCATTTAGCAGTCACCCCTTTCAAAGAGGGGTGATCATGTCCCCACCACTTACTTCACCAAGATTCTGTGACCATAACCCATAGAGGCTCTTCAAGTCCTATCCAAAAAAGATGCTACGTAAAATTATAAATATGCAACATGTTTTCCTGAAAAATAAACAACTAAAAATATTATGCCATAGATTGATGATTTTTCAGAAATAATCAAGTTCCTAGTGGTGTGTTGGTCTTTTTGTGTCTTTTTAGCTCCTTAAAAGACTCCAATGTAATAAGTGTCTGACTAGAGGGAGAAGTAAATTGCTTTTGTGATTGACCAAGTGCTTGGTCACCTTCCCTGAAATGCAGTTTTAAAAACACATCTTTGATCCTTTTCTTCCCATTTACTAAAAGAAGTTTTAGAAAAATGTGCATTAACTCCCCCAGTCTCCATCTTGAAAAATTCCTTAGGAAAGAAGTAGAGAATGGACTGTCAGAAGTAGGTGAAGCTGTAATTGATATCATCATTTTGGAAGGACCAACACTTTTTCTAGATGTGTATATAAATGGAGCATGCTTAGAGATTTTAAATAATGGAATTTTATATATATATATGTGTATATATGTATATATGGATATATATATATAGGTGTGTGTGTGTGTGTGTGTGTGTGTGTGTGTGTGTGTATGGAGGAGGTAGAGACATAAGAAGGTCCAGGAAAGAAATGTGTTATTATAAAGGTAGAAAAGGAGATTTTTATCTGAATTGAATTACCTTCAAATAGTAGAATCAGAAATCTTACTAGTACGTGTGCCTCTGTAAGAAACTACTTTAATACTCCTTGGGTTGGGTGGTGCAATAAGATTTGGAGATATGAACTTGGTTTACCTTCTAATTCCCTTCCAACATTCCCACCTTCCTCTACAGGAACTCTCCCTCTGCAGTGTCACTGTCTACCCTCTATTCCTCCCCCTTGGGAACTCTACACATTTCCTGAACTGCCATCTTCTCCCACCTGGAGCCACCAGAGATAGGTATGACTGTTTCTGTGCTTTCTTAAAGGGACATGGGAAGGCAGTAAAGGTATGACAAGGTAGAGCACCACCTTCCCAGAGGGCTAGTGAAAGCAAAGGAGCCCTGGAATTGAGATGTTGGGACACAGGGTGACTAGGAGGGCCTGAGGATCAGGGTCCATGTGGAGACCTGAATAGCCTTTCTTTGCTCAAGCCTTTCTTTGATGAAAAGAAAGAAAGGAGATTTACCTTTTCCTGAAAACTTGCAGGGGATGGAAGATGCCAGATTTCTTTTAAGACCTTCTGGAATTTTAATGTCACTGTAGGGAGAAAGAGAATATTGATAGGCATGTAAATGTACTGAGCTTGTCCTAAAGAGACTGAAAGGGAACCTGGAATTTACCTGCCCTAAGTTTCCTTTGTTAGGCAAAAGGTAGTTTCAATACATGAATACATTAAAAAAAAAAAATTAAAAGTTCCATGTTCCTGAGTATTTTCTTATGAAATAGCTGACTTATCATATTGTTCATTGTTGACTATGCATCTTGTACCTATGAATAAAAATGGCCCAGTGTCTCAAAAACAAACAAACAAACAAACAGTAAAGCAAAACCAAGAATATTCTCATAACAAATTCATGAAGGTCAAATTTAATATTTGTCTTAAGGATTTAGGGAGCTTTCCCAAGAGAGTATTGGCCTTGGTAAAATAATGCCAACCCCCACTCAGGACAGGAAAACAGGGTTGCAGATTGTTCCCTGAAGATACAAGTGCTCCAAAGGAGAGTGTGAGACTGGCTTTGCTAGAGATATCTAAAAATGAAACAGAGAAGAATCTATCTGAAATTTATGTAGTACAGATGTTGATTTTTTGGTTTCTTTTTCTCAAAAAACAGTTTCAGCTCTAAGATATGCTTTTTAATCTAATCAGATGTCAATTTTTGTTCTGATTTTAGTAGTCCTGGTTATTAATGTATTCATAATAGATATTTTAGAACCAGAGCTGCAATTTCCACTAACACATTATTTTAATTTTTGATCAATATTGTGTGTTTGATAAGAGACCTGGGATATAAAGCTAAAAATGCCACATGCCCTGTAGGGAGCCCTTTATCTCTACTGACATATATTGGAGTTATTCTTCTTCCTTCATATGATTTACCTTCAAAAATCTATTGAATGTGCCCCCAGAGAAGTGAAGGTAGCTGTTTTAATAATCATATTGGTACTCGGGTGAAATGGAGTGGGTAGAACTGAAAGAACTTGCAGGGAATCCATGGTTCCACCAGCCTGCTCACAGTAGTTAGAGTGCAGTGGTGTAGCTAGCATTTACAGAATAAGGTGAGCAATCACTTTTTTATAAATTATGATCTTTCACCCTCCTTCCACATTTTGAAAGCCTTTAGCTCATACCAGAAGTGGCACACTATGTCACTATGTCAACAAGTGGCAGGTTATACTGTCTCTGTGTCTCTCCCACCAAGGGCTACAGGAACATAACTAGAGCTTTGGACTGGTACTCAGGGTTGGCCTCAGTGGAGCTGATATTCAGTCTATAAGGTTCAGATAGCTTCTGAACCTGATCTTTCAGTGCTCTCGGAAAGCACTGGCCAACTGAGCTAGTCATCCAGCTTGACTCTCATTAGTAGCATCCTTCCCATGCTAAGTATGGGGAAGCAATGGGAAGATTGTATTCTTTGAGGACAGTATACAATATAGAGTGATTGAAAAACAGATAGCAGGTCATTTCAGCATCTCTTGCTTATGATATTCTTCTTGGAATACCCATATCGCTCATGGCAATCTTGGTCCATAATACACACGCCAACCCCAAAGGAGTGTGAAAGTGTGAGACTGGATTGCTAGACCTCTCTAAAAATTGGATAGACAAGAATCCATCTGAAATCTATGTAGTCCTGCTACAAAGTAGAGAAATTATGATATAAATATATATAATATATGACGATTTGTGTATGTGCATGTGTGTGTGTATCACAAAGTCTATGAAATAGATACTTGAAATCAGAAGTATTTATCTCAAAGTCTATACATTCTTACTATTATTTCCCAGTGTAAAAGTAGCTCATTGATATCTGAAGTCCATAGAATGCTGATAAAGTCTATTGATTTAACAGATTTAATCTGTTAAATTTCTGATGTAGCATTTCAAAATTTTCCACTTTACTTTTGACATCTTCCAGCTCTGGTGAGTGGTGGGGAAGCTAGTTCCACTAAGGTACTAAACACCTCCAGATGTGTGCATTGCATGGCAAGACCCTGGGAGTTAGAAAAGGAATTCTGGCCCTTGAATCTCCTGCTTGCTCCTTCACTCTCATTTATAATGCAATGTCTGGAAGACAATTCCCTTAAATTTATCTCTGTTAGCCTAGGTCACTGCTCAGGAGCAATTAATTTTTTTCCAGGTACTCCTCGGCATTTTTCAACTACTTTCAAAATCCTACCTTGTAATATTTTAATTGAACCATACCGATTGTGTTTCCAACATCCAAATGGATTTTATACAGCTGTTTACACTAATATGTGTTAAAATGCCTAATTACCGCTGCAATCACAGCCTGGCTCAATAATCTTGCCAGCTCTTAAATATATAGTTGTGTCTTAACCAAACACAAACATCAATGAGCATTCTAAACTCCTGAAATTTGTAAACTGGATTAAGGACCATAAATGTGATCCTTCAAACAAGAACACAGAATTTGGAATAGTTCATGCTAATCTACTTATCTGTGTGTCTGTTTTGCTGTTGTTTCCCAGATTAAAAAAAAAAAATGATTGATGATAAAACGAAGTCAGAATGGGAGATGAGATCAGTGTTTCCTACTGGGATTGAGGGAGAGGCTTGAGAAGGCCTGAAGGAGGCAGTATCATGACAGCATGTTTAAATGTGTGACTTTATAGTTATATTAAATTGGCAGCTGATGATTCTTTAGCCAATTGGGTATACTTATGACATTTTTAGCAGATATTTGATCACCTACTAAATATTCAGAGTGAATATGAAAGTTGATAATTGCAATAGAGTTCCATGTGAGCCAGACCACTAAGCATTAAGTCACTTTGGGAGCAGGGATGAGGGAGAGGCTGTTCACCACCAATGGCACAGGGAAAACCTCACGAAAGATGTTTGCATTGAAGAAATGACGAATTTTCCAAGAGGAAAAGCAGAGAAAATATAGACAGGAAATCCAGAGAGTCAAAGTCATCAACAAAATGGAAGAGGGGAGGCAAGTGCTGGAGAACACAGTATCTCTGTATGGCTGAGGAGGAGAGTACTGCTTGGAGAAACCTGGGAGATGCAGACTCAGGGACATCACAGTAAGCCTGAAGACCATGGAAGCATGGCTCATAATAGTAAGAGAGTGTGTCGACTGCAAAATGCCAAGAAATGGGAATTAGTAAGAGAACTGCAATCTGACACATGGGAATTTTGTCAGTGGTCATCTGACCCATCTCTAAAGAAAAATGTGCCCCAAATATCTAACTAGCTTATACTGCAGAAGCCCATGCAAGCCATGGAATCATTAGGTTTATCTCTCTTTTTATTGGTTTATTTATTGACTTGGTCGTGTATTCTTTCCTTGCATTGATCCAATAAATGTCACTTAGCCCCTACAGTAGGTTAGTATTTGTGCTAGTCATTGAGGAAAGGACAGCGAAGCTGTCTTTGGTCTGAATAAGAGATATGGGACAAAAGCACTAGGGGATTTGATGAAGAATGAAAATTATTATATTACCCTCATCCATTTCATTCCTAGAAACATGCCATTTTCCTGAATCTAGAAATGCTCTAATTTTACCTTCTATTCACCACTGTCACATTAAGTTTGGCTTAAACTGGTCTCCATGTTCATGGAGACCAGATGGGCTCTGTAGATGATAAAGTTCGACCTAAAGTGGCATCCATACACCATGAACTGTAACCTAACTTGATGCATAAATAAATTGTATAAAATCTAACTTAAGGATGTACTCTATAACCAAGCAACAGAGCCAAACATAGCAGCTGAAGGCTACCGTACTTCCTTTTCTCTGACTATAAACATAACCTGCACGTGCCTTGTGGGGTGGGGCATTCTGAACTATCTTTGTCTAGAGTGCAACTCAGTTCTAGAACATTTTCTTGCTCAAATGAACTTCATTAAAGTTATCACGGATTTTTTTTTTTTAGACCACATTTGAGATATGTTTTCTTCCAATAAACTCCGATTTATCTGGAATTTAAATACACATGAGACTAAAATAACTAGAAGTTTTAAAAGGACTTATTAGTTTTATGGGGAAAATGGTAAAGAATTAGGAATAGACAACAATGAAATTTTCAAAACTATATCTTGGACTTGCTGTATATTCAATTTAATTTCTATTTTCATCACCTAAATATTGCACAATAAAAACATGTTTAAAATGGAGACCACTAAGGCACATCAAGTGTACTTATTCAAAGGTAAGTTAAATTACTAATCATGTTTCTTTTGAACACACAAATACACACACACACACACACACACACACACATAAGCACACACTCCGGTAACTTTCCTAAAGTCAGAGGTTATGTGTTTTTTGTTTATTCACAATTGTATCCCTGGAGTCTGGTGTGTTTTACTTATTGCTTGGTAAAAATAAGCTGTTGAATGTGTGGTTGTTTCTAAAAATTATCAGTTGAGGTACATTATACTATTATTTCCAATTCCCCTCCCTCTTTATCTACATCCTTTGGCCATGTGCTTTTGCAGTTCCTTCTACCCCAGTGATGTTGGTCTTGGGCATGTGATTTGCTGTGGCTGATGTTAGGTGGATACAAGGACAGACAGTGCTAAGCCTCACCCTTAGGAAGGACAACTGCTTCCACTTGTTTACACACCTCTGCCCTGACTGTGAGAGAACTTGTCCCCAGTACATTGTTAGTCCATCAAGAAAAAGAAATGAGTAGAGCAGAGTAGTCCAGCTGACCCATAATCCTCTGAACATAACAATCCATCTAAACTGCTGTTCATCACTGAGTTTTGGTGTGATCTGTTATCCACCAATGCATGTCAATAGCAGGCAGGCAATCTCCCAGTTAAATAATATATCCCATTACCTAGAATTATTCTAAGCTCCTTTTCATTCCTTGTACCCATTTTTAAACACAGCATAAAATGATAATTTATTATATTTAGTTGAAATAGTAGCAGAATGTATAATTACTGATTTTCCATAAAAGAAAGTATTTTTTTCACATTTGAATATTTGGGTGTGTTGCTTACTGGAACTAACCATGAATAAGGAGACACTAGTTTGGGCCCCCTGGTACTAACACATTTTATGATACTTTGAAAAGCACTTAAGTTTTCTGGGCCTCAGTTTTATTATCTGCTAAACGTATCTGCTCTGACCTCTCTGAAATAATGTTCATGTAAAAATTAAATAATGTATGGGAAAGTGTTTATAGAGAGTTTAATAAACTATGCATACAGTAGATTATTCCTTTTTGTTTACTAAAGTTGACATACTAAATATTGTGCCAACTTTATCATAATAACTTGCTTTCTACATGATAATAATCAGGATATCCAACTTCTGAAATCATCTAAAGATGAATCATGTATTGTTTCAGTTCTCATTTTTTGTCATTATCACCAAATTAGAAATACCACTTTTACCTAGTACTGCTTCATGTAAGTCCCATAATTAATGTTCTTGCCTTAAATAATATTTTAAATTATTTATAGTAAAGATGACATAGAATAAAAAAGAATCACGGATTTTGGAGAGAGAAATTTGAATTTGAACTCTGGGGTAACAAATATCTAGCTGTGTTGCCTGGGAAAATTAAATAACTGTCTTGAGCCTCAGTTTTCTCATCTCCAAAATAAGGGTAATGGGAAATAACTTGTAGTGTTACTGTGAGGATTTGAGATGACATTTGTAAAATGGCTAGTATATAGTTTGGCACACGGTAGGTAGCCAATAAATGCCAGATATTATTATATTTACAGTTTGGAAATCTTCCCAGTTGTTTTAGTCAGCTTGTTCACTGCTGTGACTGAAAGACCTGACAATAACAATTAGAGAAAGACAAGTTTATTTGGGGGCTGACAGTTTCAGAGATCTCAGTCCATAGAAGGCCGGTGCCATTCCTAGGGGCTCGAGGTGAGGTGTAACATCATGGAAGAAGAGTAAGGTAGAAGAAAGCAGCTGGGAACATGGTACCATGAAGCAGAGAGAGACTAAGTTCAGCTCACAAAATACATATCCCAAAAGCATACCCCAACCACCCACCTTTTTCAGCCATACCCTATCTGCCTACAGTCTCTACTCAGTGAATTCCTAACAGGAGATTAATGCACTGATTGGGTTAAGGCTCTCATAACCCAATCATTTCACTTCTAAGTCTTTTTGTATTGTTTCACATATGAGTGTTGGGGAGACATTTCATATCTAAACCATAACCCTAGTCTACCCTACATACTTTGGCACCTAAACAGAGTTCACATGATTTCCTGTCTTCATTCTCTCATCATTGAGTTTTAAGTTGTGATATGATCTAGAAATTTGCTCAATTTATTCATATGTATATGAAAGACAGTTTGACCTGTTAATATTTTATCTTTTGTTTTGTATTGTCTTTTCTCTTATGACCATACAGTTATATATTGTTTCTTTCTATTTATCTATTTTTTTACCTTGCATCTGGATATTTCTATTCTGTTCAGTTCAGGGCAAAACTACCACCTAAAAAAAGAATCAAAAACACAGATTCATTTGAACTATAGGTAATGAGTGGACTATGGCTTTTTTATATGGACTTTGTGATTTGAAGTTCAGTTATGCAGAAACCTTTAAAATTCTTGTTTCTTAATTCTTGATTCTGCTTCAAAAGGTTGAGGTTGTAGAATAAAGCACTTTTTGTAGAAAATTTAGATTTTAAAATAATGGAGAAATTCTTCAAAAGCTAATAATGATATAAAACAGGCCTGATATAAGAAGCTGCTATTATTTCTTTGAAGTCACATTAATTCAATAATTTCTATTAATATTTTAAATATAGTTTATTAAAATTAACAATGCCCCAACCTACTGCAGATGAAATGCATGAAATTTTGCTGAGTTCATAGCTTTTCCACAATGTCAAATCTCTTTAGAAGGCAAATGGCATATATTTCTGAGTTCAGTTTCAATTTTGGTCCTTAAAAAGGCAAGTCATGACATCCAGTCCTGTGATTGGCAACCTCTAAGAAACCAGCTGATGGAGCATAAGCAGCCTCAATTCACCTTAGGTCTCTTCCTTTTAAGCTGCATTGCTTCAACATGATATGGGCTTTGTTTAAGTTAGCTTTCTATCTTTGCAACAAAAATAACTGGTAAGAACAATTTCAAGGAGGAAAAGTTTTTTGGGCTCACAATTTCAGAGGTCTCAGTCCATACGGCAGATTCCATTGCTCTGGGTCCAAGATGAGGCAACACATCATGGGGAAAGACCCCAGCTGAGGAAAGCTGCTCAGCTTGTTGAGGGGTCAGGAAGCTGAGAGAGGGAGAAGGTGCCACAGGGAAGATTCACTCTTCCAGGGCACCCTCCCCATTGACCCACCTCCTCCAGCATATCCCACCTGCATATAGTTACTACCCAGCCAGTCCATTCAAACTAGAATAGATAGATTAGATTAGAGTTCTCAAGATCCAATTACTATGCCTCTGATTATTCCTGCATGAACAGGAGCTTTTGGGGGACAACTCATACCAAACCATTATAGACTTCTGTTTTAGTAGCAGTGTACCTCAATACAGTTTTCCTAAATCAGAATCTGAGTCAATAGGACTTTGATGCAACTAGTTTATTAGGAAGTGATCTCTGAAAGCAGTCTTGATAGATCAGGAAAAAGGAAACAGGGAAGTAAGAAAAAATATGTACGTACTAGTGATTTGTTTTTGCTTTGGGCAACTAGGTCTGAATCCTATGCAGATCTGGGGAGCAGTTTCTAAGGAAATTCTAAGAGAATATACCTCACAACTCTCTCCAAAACATGGAATTGTTGGGCATCCATCTACTAAGGCCCTTGTCTCATTATTTGAGACATTCCACGCTTTCTGACTGTGACTTCATTGTGTGGCTTCAGAGAAAGTCCTGAGGTAGAGAAATGGAGAGAAATTGTCCTTTGGGCTGGTGGAAGGACAGCGGCAGAGTAAGTACATGGAAATGTCTACCACATTGCTCTAAGTCAGAGGTGGGCCAAGTGGGTGTGATACAGGGCACAGAAAAATTTCTGCTTTGGAGATGATGTTTCTGAAAATTGCTTTGTGGCCCATCAGGTTTTCACAAATACCATTAGTTATTTATTTTTCTTTTTTTATTACTGGGAATTAAAATTAGAGGTACTTAACCACTGAGGCACATCTCCAGTCCATCTTTTTATTTATTTATTTATTTATTTAGAGACAGGGTCTCACTAAGTTACCTAGGGCCTCACTAAGTTGTTGAAACTGGTTTTGAACTCGTGATCCTACAGAGTTGCTGAGATTATGGATATGCACCACCAGGCTTGGCTAATTAGTTATTAATAATGAAAAACATTTAAATATTTTAGCTCATAATAAACATAATAAAAGTTTATCAAGTAGCATGGTTCATCCTAATTGATGACATCTGTGATTACTTTGTGTAGGGTTATGCCAGTCATATGCTGTAAAAAACTGTGATTGACTGGGAATTTGTATATCCATTGTCACTTTTCTGCTCTGCTTTGTACCTCTTCCAAAACTGCTACTAGCTACCAGAGCAGCTTACACAGGTGTGCGTGTACACACACACACACACACACACACACACATATTCACAAACCATCCACCCTCTTGTTGCTCCCAGGTTGGATAAAGATCCAATGGGCTTGTGAAAAATCCACATGGAGCAGAGAAAGGGGATGGAGAATACTCAGTTTTTGTTTCAATTTTTTTTCTTCTTTTCCTGTAGATTGGGAAGTAGGAAGTTGTGATTGAGAAGTTGTCAAACACTCTTTGGAGAACTGCCTTCAAGAGAAAAGTCAGAACCCTATACAATTGCTATGCCTCTGCTGCTAGCCACAGACATGTCCAGGCCATCATCAAGCTGTGTTTCCATAGTTCATAGTGGAGTTTCCATAGTTCATAGCTCACAGTCGACGACTATCAGATTTAAACCTGTATGATGACATAATCATCAAGGAATGCCCAGTAAGTGCTCGCAGAACTCTGCACTGATTCTCATTCCAAAGAAAATAAAATTAGAAGAATACTATCAGGCAAGGCCCATAAAGAAGGATGACTCTTATGGAATAAATCTAAGATCTATACCTCTTTGGAGAAAGATATCATAAGTTGAGATCACCATGAATCCTGCTTTATATTCCATCAAAACACTCTGAAGTCTATCAGCTTAGTTACCCTTTAACCTTGGGCATTGATTCAGAACTTCCAGAAGATCAGGGTGAGAGTGGAATGTTTAGCTCCAGATTATCATTCTCCAAATTCAAACTCCTAAAATTTACTATCAAAAAAGGACAAAACTCTCTGTCATTGCTAATCTAAATAAGTGTTGTTAGAGTTGGCCTACTCTTTTAATAAACAACTTCACAAGATAAATGACTGGATCTGATGGAAGGTTGTTTCTCACCCATAGCAACCCATGGAATCTGGAGGGTTGCTTCTCTATGAAGTCATCCAAGGACACAGGCTTTTTCCACCATGGATCCACCTTCATTCCCTAGATCCCTCCTCCTTCAACTGGGAACAAGAAAAAGAATGAAGGTGGCTTTCCGGTGGCCCTGATGTAACTGATATCACATTATCTCTTTGGCAGAAACTTTCTTGTACAGTGACACCTAACTTGGAGAGAGACAGGAAATCAGCCTCATTGAATGCCCAGAGAGCAGAGAAGAACTTAGGGATGAAATCTTGCCATCTCTTCCAAATAGATATTAGAAGTGTGGGGCAAATCAAACAAATAACAATTAAAGTCTTCATTTTCTTGTGGATCTGGCATATATTTAATATTCATATCTTCAAAAATATTGGGCAAAGCCTTAAGTTTTGTTCATTATGTAAGATGTTCTACTCTGGGCATGTAGATGATTTCTTTTCCAGGTTGGACATCTCATGTATCTCCTATTGTCCTGTTGCTCCTGGTTCTTCTTTGGTATTCTGATGGGGTATAAAGTGAAGACACCTATTTTTGCTCATCTGTGGCTCATGGTTGGCTGTCTGGTAATAAGCCAATAGCTGATACAATCACCATGGAGGCACTTATATTTTCTAGTAAGCATCCTGCAGTTTGGTGATGAATGTCTGAGCTGAAGTATGGAGGGAAGTGAGAAAGAGTGCTCATGTATAAGAATCTTCTAGGAATATTTTAAATTATTTATGTTGGTCTTAGGGTAACTCAGCATCTGGTATGAGCTTCTGAGGAAAGGCAAGTAAGGAGCAGATTTTGCAGAAGTCACCTTGTGCCTATCCATCCTTTCAAGCCACTGAAAAACCACTACTTGTGACTCAGTTGACCTCTCTGTGGTTGCTCCCTTTCTCCTACTAGTGTATTTATACTACCTGCTCTTTTAAGAGAACAATTTTCCTACTTAGTAATCAATGAAGTTAAGTGTGTTGGTGTTCTAGGGCTGCCATAACAATGGTTTGTGTGGCTTCAACAACAGCAATGTATTTCTCACAGTTCTGGAGGCAAGAAGTTTGAGATCAAAGTGTTGGCATGGTTGGCTTCTGGCGAGGGTTCCCTTCCTGGCTTGTAGACTGTGGCCTTCTCACATGCCCTCCCCGTGGCCTCTTCTCTTGTGTGTGCACATCCTTGGTGTCTCTTACTCTCCAAACAAGGACAGTCATATTAGATGAAAGCCCCATCCTCAGGACCTCGTTTAACATGAACTACTTCTCTAGAGGTTCTATCTTCAAACATAGTCACACTGGGTCCCTGACAATGAGACTGTGGAAAGATCTCAGGTGACACAAGCTACCATCTTGTTTCCCAAGACTTTACAGTTTAACATTTTCTTGAATCATCTGAATCACACACACACACACAATCACCAGCAGCTATTGTAATTAAGATTCCAGTTATAGCAGTATTGGTAAACTGAAATTTATAATACACAATTTAGATGATTTTAGTTTTAGAATGTTGAGCTGTGCTTAACTCTCCTCAAAATAACAGCAAATTTGAACGGATAATTTGTTGAAGTAGGCAAGTTTCCCCCTGAATCATTTCTAAATTCCATTCTTAATCACCTCCTTCCTTCTTTTCAGTATTTCCCTCACAAATGTGCTGTGTCTTCACATAGAAGTGGACGGATCCCATCATTATTAGTCTCATCCAACCCTGTGCATCCTCCTCTCATTTAGGCTCCTGCTCTGGAAGGATGGCCACTCACTAATGTGATCAAGAATTCAGATAAACATGTAGGTAGGAGATTAGTATTTTAGGCTACAGGCCCTCTTCTGTTTGCATGACTGAGGTGTCTTCACAGCTTTTATCCTGATGGGGTGGACGCTTTAGGAACCAGTGAACTGGTAGGGCTTCATTGTTCTCCGGCACTACTGTGCCTGCGGATGGTGAGTCAGAAAGGCACTCAGAACACACTCTGGAGTCATCCCCAGTCCTCAAGTGTAGAAACTCACTCTTGCATTTTCCCTCCATAAAGCTGACCCACGCACGTATGTTCTTAGAAACAGACCATCCATCTCAAATGAGCACATCTCATTATGATCTACAGCACACAGGTTTTCACAGGTGCATTTAAAAAGTCTCCTATCCCCCCTCTCTTTCATTATCTACCTATACATTTTAAGGTCTGAGAAAGTAGGAAAGGTATCCTGTTTTGTTTTATTTCTTGACTAAATATTGTTGGTGCTCAGCAAATATTTGGGGAATATATTTTGCTCTTGTACAGGTTTTGCTTGTTTGTTTCCAATACTGCGTTCATCACCAGTTTTTAAAACGTACAACTCAAACAGAGAAGAGAATAATTCAGGTTTGGGAAGCATATTTGGCTTATATAAATGTATTCTAGTGCCATGTCTTTTCCCAACTCCAAGTGTCTCCACCATTAGGGTTAAAATCCTGCTATTTGAGTCAGCATTCCCTTTGAATGGCATTATTATTATTGTTTATCATTGTCTCCGCTTTTACAATATGCTTGGTGCTGTGGAAGACATTAAAAAGACACAGTTCTTGCCTTGGGGCTTACACTCAGATAGGCAAACAAACAAAATGTATTTAAGAAGAGGTAGATTGATCGCGAAGATTCAATTTCTCAGGTGTCTGTATTTGTGCTTTGGGTTCGTTTGTCTTTTAACCAGCTGTGGGCTAAATAAATCTCAAAACTTTCCTTCAAAACAAGGACATAAATGAAAAGAGTTCAGAAGAAAACATGAGTCCTGAAGGGTAGAACACAGGGTCAGAACACCAGATTTTATGGCCTATAAGCATTGAGCTAGTCCTTTACTATTAAATAATGTTTAAAACATTAACTAGTTCTCCTTACAGACTAAGTCATGTGCACAAAATTTAAGGAAACTTCTATCTCATGGATATATTACCCTCAAGTTTAATTTTTGAAAGTTTACCTTATAAACTGAAATGGATGAAAATGGATTTCTTAAGTTTTATTCCTTTGGTGAAGGCTTACATTTTTTTCTCATGTAGATACAGAGCAGAAACAAGCATTTCTGTTTTGCATATCATCTTTGATGTTTGTGGGAAATATTCATGTGTGTGTGTAAAGATGCAGAAAGCATCCCTATCTTAGAAATCTCAATACTGTGTATGCTCATTATCAAATGATACCAAATGCCTGCTTGTGGGAGTAAGTCCGTGGCCAAACTTTAGGCTTCACCTGTGAAGTACTGAGGAACACAATCTGCATGCTTGGTAAAGCTACAGAGATGTCCAGATTGCCAGCAGGCTGGCAGTAACTTCCCCATGCAGAGGAGAGTCGGGTTCCATTCGTTTGGTCACCATGGTCTCAAGATGCACGGAAGTGTTCCTCCCCAGATTCTCAACAGTGTAAAAGATAGAAGCACACAGATCCATGCATATTTAGGTCTTGGTTTCCAAAGTTTCTGTTTAATTGCACTTTCTCATCACATGCAGCAGTGTGGGATGCCCTTCCAGATGGCCCACACAAATGCTTTGTCGTACTTCACTCACTCTTTGCATGTCAAGCATCTCTGGGACTACATACATCACCAATTAGCATCTTATATTCATTTGACAGGAATGATTCTGCAACGTTTGGTACAGTTTTCTTTGATAACATTTGCATGTTGTGATGTTCTTCTTTTATAAGAATCAAGGTTGTGATTCTGGAATTTTCCTTCCATCCCTTCTTCCCCTCAAATGTTTTCCCCCATGCAGCACCTTTTGATCTGTGCTTTAGGGGAAATGTCTTCTTAAATGTGACATTTCTGAAACCTGGCAAGACCAAGTCAGTGTGTTTACCAATGCATATGGTAAACATTTGCTATGTTACCTCTCTTCGGGGGGCTGTGTTCCTGTGGATACACGCTCAGTTTTTTAGATTCCAGATTAAGAGACCTCCTCATTGATCTAGAGATGTGCATTGCCATCTTTTCAGGCTTTTGCAAAAGTCTTCCAGCGAGGCATTCCTTATTCTGAACTCTGCCATAAGCATTTAATACAGTGAACTTTGTGCCTTGGCACCTACAGCAAAGATATGTATATGAAATAGTAAGTCAGTCACCTATATATAAAAATCACATTTAGCCAATATGCCAAAAGAGGTGCAGTGCACCAAAGGGATTGTCACCTGATAAATGGTGACAGTCACTTTAATGAGTTTCTAAATGTGATCAGTGTTGACTCTAGACAGCAGGTAAGTGGAACTCACAGAGTCCTGTCGGGAAGCACCTTCTGGACATCCCCACTTAAATGTCTCACAGGTCTTTTGAACTTTACACTTTCATGATCCCTGAAACCTGCTCCTCTCCACCTTAGTAAATCAATCCATCTATTCAGTTAGTCCATTTCCCTCCTCCTGGAATCTGACATTAATTTTACTTCTACCTCTATATGTTCTGAATCAGTCCAGTTTTTGCCACATCCTGCCTCACCTTCATTTCACATCCCAATTCCTAGAAACCTCCTCTAAACCAGTTTCCTTGCTATAAGTCTGGTTTTTGTGTATAGTCATCCTTTGATATCTGCAAGGAATTGGTTCCAGGACCCATGAATATAAAAATCTGCAGATGCACAAGTTTAAAAATGGCATATGAAACCTATGTGTAGCCTCCTACATACTTACCTGTTTATTTATTGTGGGGCTGGGGATAGAACCTGGGGCCCCATAAGTCCTAGGCCAGGGTTCTATCACTGAGCTACACCCTGGTTCTCCTGTACACTTGAAATCATCTCTAGCTAATTTATAATGCTCAATACAACATAAAAGCTATGTAAATAGTTGTTCTGCTGTACTGTTTAGGGAATAATACCAGGTAAAAACTCTACGTTTGGTATAGATGTGATGAAAAATATTTTTGATATGCATTTGGTTGAATCTGCAGATAGAGAACTTGTGGAAATGGAGTGCTGACTGCATTCCTTTCTCTACCTAACCATTTGAATTCTTTACATCATAAATTGGAGCAGGTCACCCACTGCCACTGAAACCCTGTATTGGCTTTCTGTCATGCTTAGAACACAACCTTCCACCAGGGGTCCCTAAGCCTGCAAAGTCCTGCAAATTCCACCATGTAAATCCCTCCTGGCTCTGAACTGGCCACCTTTCTTTGTCTCTGCATCAGCAGGTACAGCCTCCCCAGGCTCCAGCCACACTGGGTTTTTAAGGCTCTGAAATTTTTTCAGCTATTTCCCACCTTGATGGTTTTGCACTTGCTGGGGCTTCTATCTGAAAAGATTTTCCCTCTGACTCTTCTCCTGCTTCATTTCTCCTCAGTCTTTGGGTCTTCTCTGGAGCATCTCTTCTGGGGCCTGCAGGGTCCACTCCATTGGAGTAAATCCCCCGGCTACTCTAGCCCAGCATCCTGCTTATTTCCTTCCTAATCACAGTCTGAAAATATTGAGGGCACCTATTCACTTATGTGTCTGCTGTCTATTCCCTGTTGTGGAAGATAAACAGCATACTCAGGGCCAAGTTCTGTCTTGTTTAATTTATGTCCCTGACACTTAGCACAGAGCCTGGCACCCAGAATGTACTCAAAACATAACCATTGAATGAAGGTGTCCCCAAGAAGATTTGATGAGCAGAGTTGAGTATATATATGTGGTGTATCTGTGTGTGTGTGTGTGTGTGTGTGTGTGTGTGTGTGTGTTTCAGTTAAAGAAAAGAAGAACATTCCAACTGGTAGTACCACAAGAGAGAGGAAGCCTGGCATTAGCATTTCAGAAAGTCAGATCAGCTGAGGGGGCCCCAGCACAGGACTGATGCATGAAGCCTGGGTCAATTCAAAGATCATAGACTTTGGCCTCATAACCTTGGCAGTTTGCCCAAGACCAGTCAAGTATGTACTGATTGGCGCCTAGGAAAACAGCACAATGTACTCATTCACATAGAAAAAAGAGGAGAACCACAGCTCCAGGGTAAAAGAGAGCACGGATCTTCAAAGCAGTCACATGACACGGTTGAAGTCACATTGCTTTCAATAAATGGAACAAATTTTCACTTCCACATTGTAAATAAAAATGTAAACTCTTTCATCCAAATGAACCACCCTCATAATCTGCAATTTAATTTTACATATAGGAAGAGAACAAACCGAGTTTAAGGGACACATTCACCAGCTCTGAAGAGTGGGCTGAAGCCACATGGATGAAAACTTGACAGAAGCTCTGTGACCACACAGTGCTCAGACTGGGGGAAGGAAGCATGTGCTTCAGAGAAAAGAAACCTGCTGCCCTGGTCAGAAACTGACTCTTGGCAGCATGCAGGTCAAGGGGTCAGGCATGCAGGTTCTGAATAACGATGACAACCATGCCCCATGGCATTTCATGAGTCCTTGCCCTGTGCTAGGTATTACACGGTCCTTCCATGCACTGGCTCACTGAATCTCACAGAGCACGTAGGGGGGTGGCTATGGCTTCTGTTCCATTTTCATAGCAGAAAATCCCAAAGAGGTGTTGATTGTTGTGCTCTGGATCACAAGGCAAGTGTGGGAGGTGGGATGTAAACCTTGCTCTCTCTACATTTAGAGCTTAGACTCCATGATCCTCTGTCAATCTGAGAAGGAGCCTAGTCACTGGCTAACAGGACTCAGCCTCTGTCAGGGATGGGAAAGATTATACACTGGCATTCTTGATCTTACTGAGTTCCAGGAAAAATCTGTCCTCGGAATTTATACCATAGAGCACTTAATATATTGCACTGAAAAGTTTTGATTGCTTTCCCATTAGAATGTGGCCACTTTAAGTCCTTGCACTAATCTCCTTGTCACTAATGCTGAGCACAATTTCTGCAGCTCAGCTGAAGGTCGAAGTTAGAGCTTGTCCTGTACTCTAACCCCATGGAAGTTTCTTATTCCTTCCTCCCTCCCTCTCTCTCTCTTTCTTCTCTCTTCCTTCTTCCTTCCTTCCTTCCTTCCTTCCTTCCCTCCTTTCTTTTTTTCTTTCTCTTTCTTTCTTTCTTTCTTTCTTTCTTTCTTTCTTTCTTTCTTTCTTTCTTTTTCTTTCTTTCTTTTTCAGTCTTTCATTTACATGAACTAATTTAGCAAAGAATTTCTAGTCATTTAAGAGTAAACATTTTAAAGAAGGACTTGCCTTCTAGTTTTTAAGTGTGACTCATAAATACACCTGACTAGAAATGGTATCAGTTAAGAAGAACTGTCTCCAAAGATTCTGAAGATTCTATCTAAAATTCCAAAGAGAATAATGTTAATTTCAAATATTATTCAATTTTAAAGGGTTGTCAACAAAACAAAGGTGTCATCAAAAACTGGGGAAAAAGAAAATAAAAGCAAAAGAAGAGAAAGAAATGGATTCCATCTTGGAATTCTCATTTGGGGGAAATTGCTAAACAGGGCATTGAAGGTTTTACAAAACCCATCATTCTCTTAATTTCCACTTTCAGGTTAAATGCAAACTAGATGCAAGCAGTTTTAAAAAACATCCTTTTAAGGATCTGATAGGCTAGAACTATTGATGCAGATCAGATCTCTCATTTTAATATGCATTTACACATTTAGAAATTTATGTTATTGACTACGTTGAATGCCGTGACTTCTGAAAGACCGTTATGGCTCACTGGATAGCTTTTTATTTGGCATTGCATCAATTTGGAGCCCAGAATGTCATGATCTTAATGCAGATAGCAGGTATGCCTGGGAGAAGTGGCATGGAAAAAAGTGAGGTGCACATGCAGTAGGCAGTTTTCAAATGTCATCGTTTCAGCCCTAAAAGAAGAGAAGGGAATGTTCTGCTCCCTGGTCTGTGCCAGGCACTTCCGTTTGCATGCCCTGCGCCTCTCCCTTGCTCGCTGCTGTGCTGTCGTGCATGGAGGACCATTTGCCCCTTAAATATCACACGTAGCTAATTTACATTATAGACAATGGGCCCAAGAGGGAAAAACACTTAATTTTATTAATAGAGTGGATATTCAATCTCTCTACAGGAGGCCACAGAACACCCCAAAGGGCTAATCTATGTTATGAAGAGATGGCAAATCAGAAAAGCCTAGCTGTATTTTTCCCCCTCTGAATTTGTTCCCAATGAAAGCTACGGCTAGGCCAATTGGCTCTGAGCACCGTCTGTTTGAACACTGGAATTGTTCTACACCTGATGTACAAATACCTAAGCCCCTGAGGTTTACAATAGGAATGTTAATGCGTGGCGTAAGCCCCACTGAAACAAACAGAGCTGGGATAATAATTTTGTAACCTCATGTTGACATAACCCACCAGCTTGCTGAAGAGCCCCTCATGTCGAGGAAACAGAGAAACTATAATGATTTTCAGATACAGTTGACAAGAGACCATTTAGTAAACTTTTATTTTTTTTTAACTAACAGTATGCAGGGATGTTGTATTCTAGGCTGCTACTAATAATCTCATCAGAATGCAAAAGCAGCGACTGTGTTATAAAACCAATGATCTGTTATATTCTGCAAGAATTTACAAAAGCCTAATGTCATTTACTACACCAGGAGAACCATACTTGGATAAAAAAATAAAACACAACAGAATTCAAAAACTGATTACAGCTGACAAAAAAATAAACTGGGTGTGAATGCAGTGCTTTAAAGGTATAACACACCATCATTAAGGACATGGGACCTGGTGATGACTTCAGAAGAAAGGGATCGGTGTTTGGGAGTGGACAAGTGTGACCTGTCATGTAGGGCCACGTCGGAAACAGGGTACCCATTCAAGCCCCGGTTGCTCTGGTCCATAGTTAGTGCTGAGTCTGACTTACCAGCTCAGGCTGCGGGAAGCTTGCAGGCTCAATAGAGTGCCTTTTATTCCCCCTTTCAGCTTTCTCAGCAGCAATTTTGACAAAAGCATATCTGTAACAATCTTAAATATAGAAGTCAAGTGATAGAAAAAGGAAGGAACTTTCTTCAGGGACATTTGGAATAACTTCAACTGAAAAGTCAGAGGCAGGGATTGGTCAGGATTTCTGTGTAGCTGGGACTTTGATGGCCCATCCTCCTGCTCAGCTGGTGCCCTATGACATCTGCAGGAGCAGAGGCAAGGCTCCTGACACCACTGGGGTTATGCTTTCAAAGACTTCATGGACTCAATTCTGGCATTTTTTGGCATTTTAATTTTATAAGGAAATAAAAGTGTTAAAAATTCTTTTCTTTGATACCTAAATCAAATTCTTCGGCCTTTTTTGTCCAGTGATGGAAAAAAAAAAACAAAACAACAACAACCAGATTTCTGAAGGTCATCTACCTTTCTTTCCATCTGTCTTTATCTATTTCTGTCTGTATAATACGAAAAGAAACAGAAAAAGGTGGAGAGGGAGAGAGAGAGACACACACACACACATACACACTTATGTACTTTGGCATTGATATAATGGCTATGATATTTGGAAGAAACTGATTAATTCTCTCCTTTCTAAATGAAGTCCTGTGGTAGCCTTTTCATCTCCAGGATGGAAGGGGCAGAATGTGAAAAGCACAGGGTCTTAATTCTAAAGGGCATTTTTATACTATTTCTAACCAGTTTCCGGGAGATTCCTTACAGCAAATGTTTTCCTGGATGTCCTTGAAGGAACACTTGGTCTTGCAAACTTGCAGGGAATCATTCTGAAGTGTTGACTTAGGCACCTGTAAGACATCTGGTAATAATGAAGATGGAGCTTTTAATGCTTTGGGAGTTTATGAATGAGTTATAGTACAGTCACTGATGAATCATTAAAGCACATCTCTGCAAGAGGAGGCTGCTTATATTTCTTGACTACTGGGAAGTTGCACATGTTGACAGTTGTCCAGAAAGACACTGAGATCTGTTTTTAAGTCTGAATTCCTATCAGATCAACTGGTTTGAGAAACAAATGAAAGTAAGTTTGCATTTCAACAAAGCCTTGCTGTCCTGTGTTAGGCACAGGTATTTTATGAAAGAGGCAGGTCTGTTTACTCAAGAGTCTGAATCACACAGGGTGACAGCTCATTGGGTATACAGTTACCCTAGCCTTTGCTCATGTTGCTCTTCTTCCTCCTGGATGATGGGACAAAGTCACTGTCTGACTGGTAACGTTCTTTTCATCTTCAAGAGCAGTCCCAAGGCCATCTCTATTCCTGATGCTCTATAATCTTCAGAGGTAAAGTTAATCCTCTTTTATGTGTCCATAGCACTATGTACATAATTATTTTAGATCTCTTGATCATCTGATAAGTATGCCTATAAATGTATTTATTTATTGGTTTATCCTACTAGACTACCAGATCCTTAATAAATATTATTTTTCACTCACAGCACACAGCTGAGGTCCTGACATACAAAGGGTATCTAATAAATGTTCAGCAAATGAATAATTACAAAAGGTATGAGTAAAATAAATCTTCCAAGGTAAGGTTAGAGAATGACATCTACAATTCAATAAATCTGGAGTACTGATCACCTAAGAAGAAGGTTAAAGGGTTCTTGTCCTCCACAGGTAAGAACAAATTTTAATTTTTTTTCTTTCCTCCAAAATTGTATGGTGTTACAGTTGAAGGATATGCCCCTTTTCAGCCTGATTGGTAATCAGTAAATTAGACATTGAAAGCAAAAGATTTCATTTACTCCCATGAAAAGAATGTCCATATACAATTAAGATTATCTATCTTTTTAAGAGCACACACACACATATACCAATAATTACAAACACATATATACACATCACTAAAGCCATTGGTTAACATTTTGTAGATATTGATAATGAAGTTCCAAGAGTTTAACTGATGTCACTTCAGTGATGAATGGCTGAAGGCAGACCTGAAATCTACCTCTGTGCTCTGGAGTCTAACACTCCTACTGGAAATGTCTGCTTCTTGGGGGCCTCATGCACTTTACTAAGCACCTTCATCTCTGTGAGGTTCACAGAGCCACACTGCAGTACATAAAGTGACATCTTCTGACTCCTGCTTGTATCCCGCATTCTAGGAACATGCTGAGTTCATACAGAGCTAGCCTAGAACTTGTGCTGAAACTGTGTATGGGGCCATGGAATTGATGAGTGAGGGTGCACCTTTTATGAGGGGCATTCTGGTGATAGCAAAAACATGGTCGGCAGGACCTGGATCAAAATAATTAGCATGGAAAGCATCCAGATGACAGCCACCTTCCAAGGATCAACCATTCTATGGCATGTGCACAAGCAAAATTTCTCTACTTGGGTTGAATTTTAAGAGCACAATGAATGTTTAGGTTCATTAATGTATGGATTAAGGATGGGGGAATTGGGGAAAAGGAAGCAAACAATTTTTTTCAAGTTTTAGGAACTTCGCAAGATAAGAAGGTAGAGCTGGCAAGGAAATAATAATGATGATGATGTTGATAGTGCTGATGACAGGAGAGAAAGGAAGAGGAGGAGATCCACTGCATTTGCACAATATGTTTCCACTGAAATCATCTGCTTATTTTGACCTAGAATCTTCCTTCTGGCAGTCAGGATGCACTTAGAGTATTAACCTTTGGTTTCCACAGTGTGTGTGGCTGGCCCCATGTGATTGTGGGTGTTGGGCTCACAGGAATGAGGGCAGGGCCATGGTATCCCTCATCCTCTATTCCCCAAAGGAAAGCGGGCCTGGCTGTCTGCTACTAGAGAACACAGTCCTCACAGAACGAGTTCATCTTAGCTGTCAGCTATGGAGCACCTAAGCATCTCCGTTTGTATGCAACATTGCCAGCAGAATGCCCACCCACCTCCACTGGGGATAAGAATCCCCAGCGGGGGAAAAAGGCTGCTTCCAAGTGAGTGAAGCAGCTGTTGTTTTACACAGAGATGTCAAAAGCACAAGCAAATTTCTCATCACCAATTGGTAGTGTCATGGCCAGTGAAATACTCCGTGATTTTTATGTGGTTTGGGGAGAAACAACTACTTTTAAGAGATTCAAGTTATAAAAATGAACTAGAAAGCAAACCCTTGATTATAACTTATTTTGTTGCTAATGATAGGATTTGAATCTGAGATGTGAAAGGTGGGGTTAAATTAGGCACATCTCTTTGAAGTTTCAAAAATTATGCTGCTATCTTTTGACTGACTTTTTTATTAGCAGTTAAATGGTATCAATATGTGAGATGAATTTGCATAGAAGAATGCATTCAATATTGTCACAATGTATTTGTGGTGCATAAAATATTGTTATTTCTGAAAATAAGGTTGCAAAAATCAAGCATTTAAAACAGTTCTCCAAATGCAAAGAAATATAAGCTCTATGCCATTATGTCCTTATACTGACCTTGCATTTATTTATGTTTATTCCCCCGCCCATCTGTAATCTATCCATTCATCTATGCATCCATCCATCCATCATCTAACAGTCATTAGGAGTCACTGTAGTTGATGCACTGAAGGTAACATAACTTCTAACCCATGTCTTCTAGAAGCTTCAAATTATTTTGACTACTCATATATAGCATGAAGATGAATGAAGCACCTTAGCATCTCAGCAGTCATTTTAACAAAATAAAGTAAATAAAGCAAATGCAGTTTCCTTTCTAATCTAGGGATACACAGACATGGATGCATGTGGTGGGTCAGATCTTAGATCCCTTCTAAGACAAGCCCTGACTGTGCACAATGACAATATAATGTATATCCGCTTGAAAGTATATACAGACTTTTAAGTTAGCTGCGATTCAGATTATGAGAAAATAGATGGGAGTTCAACATGAAGCAATGAAATATAAGTACCATCATGTTTCACGCTGTAATTATTCCTGGCCTTTGCTTTGATCTCCCTGATTATGTGACAGAAGTAACAAGGTAAGCTGGTAGTTAACATGTGTCACTATAGTAAGTTATCAAAAACTCTTCTTGAGTTTGCATCAGGACTCGGAATATTTTGAGTTGAGAGATTTTTCAGTGAGCATCTCCCCCTGCTCTCTGGTTACAGTGAAGGAAACAGGCCAAGGATATCAAGGCCTGGCAGGGAGAGGACCTGGACAGGTCTCCCAACTCCAGGTCAGACCTCTGACCACTCTGCCTTTCCCAAAGATTTCTTAAGTGGTGTTTCACTGCCAACAGCTCATAATGGGACTGACCTTAGCTTAAGTTGGAGCATAAGGGTCTAGATTTTAAACTCTTTCTTCTACATTTTTTTTTAACTTCTTTTCCTTTTCCATTTCCCTTTCCATTCTCAGGCTCCTTTTCTAAATAGGACACTTAGTACTTTCTGTTAATTTTAATTGTTTGACCTAAAGCTGCCTCCATACATATGTAAAGTTTTGCCCAAGTTTCTCTGTATAGAGTGAACTTGAAACCCGACTTGATGTATAAACAGACTGTAACCTTCTCTTGTAACAAGTAGCTGAATCTCAGCCAATCACAATAGTGAACTTGAATCTACCATAGGCAGCCAGCTATTCAAACCAGATAAAGCAAGGCAATTGCCAAGCTTTAAATAATCCAGTCACCTCTGTGCTCACTTCCACTTTCTGTCACTTCCTTTCCCATAAACATAACCTGCACATGTGGTGGGAGGGAACATTGTGGACCATCTCTGGTCTAGATTGCCACCCTGTTCTAGAGTTGCAAATAGATTCTAGAGTTGCAAATAAAGGCCAACTAAGAGCCACAAAGCTAGACTTTTTGTAATTTTCTCTTTTAACACTTCATTGTAAAAACTTGTATCTCTCCTATTTAACTGTGTCACACCAATATGTTAATTTAACCCAAAGAAATACTTCTGAATGATGGGATTTGCAGGGGAACTTGGCTAATAGAAGAATGAATCTCAGGGTCTGTCTTGTTCTGTCAACTACAGGTGTAAATAGTTGCTTATTGTACTTCATCTACATCAGGCCTTGCACTCTAAGTACATATGCCCCCAATACTGATGATAGATGGAGCACATAATATTTGTCAGAGTTCTGGGGAAACAGTTTCATTCAGTTTTGAACATTGCCAAAGCACTGGTGTCTCAGTCACAGGAACTCACTCTCAAGACCCTGCATACATGGTCACAGAAACGGGGGCCCCTCTATCTCACCTCTTTTTGCTCTTTTCCCACCTGCCATGTCCTTCCTAGTATGGCTCTGGCTCCCACAAGAGTGCATGTCCCACTTTTGGTCAGTTCTATCCAAGGATCACAGAATCAACAGAAAGACATTTCCCAAAGGGACTATTCATAAAGATGCCACCAGATCATCTATTATACAACCTCTGAGTGTTTTTCTTTCTCAAAATTAAGGAGGGTCTTTTAATAGTCCTTTAAGTTTATTTTCCCCCTATTTTTAATTATATTAAATACCCATACATTCCCTCCTTGAGTGTTCATTTAGAAAGAAGGTTTTGTAATAGTCACATTTAATTTATCAGGGTGCAATAATTTGTATTTCCCAATCATCTTGCTGACTTTGGTTCATTATACTATTGTTTCACATGAGTAAGTTAGCAAAGTTTGGATTGATTGACTCTAATTAACTAAAACTGGTTCCAGGCTGTGCATCTATTGTCATGGTAGCTAGCCGCAGAGCCCTAAACTGCTCAGCAATGGTGATATAAGGTAATATTGATTTGAAAACTGTAGATAATATGTAACCTTGGGCTTATCACTGTTTGGGAGACAAACTAAAAATAAAAGGGTCAGGGAAGAGAGATGTGTAAGGACAAGGTTTAAGAATGCTTAGGAGTATAAATTGGAGTTTTCAGTGGTTCAGTTCTTTTACATTTTTCCTGTCCAGAGAGATTCACAAATGTATTGAACCACAAATCAAAGTTTAGCATTATTTCATAGTTTTTGAAGTTGTGATGAAATGAAATAGGCTCAGTGACGGTCATTCCAAGATCCACAAAAGAAAAATTTAGGAGGCTTCCATTTTGGTAGAGGAAATCTTTCTATGCATTGCTTATAGAAAACCTGGAGTATTTGAAATTTAAGCTTTTTTTCCATTGCTGATATTTTTATAGTCAATAATAATCTTTGCCTGAAAAAAATGCTTTTTAGACAGTATGACCAGCTAGAAAAATGACTGCATTTACAGCGTGTAAGCACGAGCAAATACTGCCCTCCCAGGTCTTGCCTTTTAGTGCCGGACAGAAATCAAGTTGGAAAGAAAATTGTTAAGCAGTATGTTATGAGTGAGATTCATCACTTGGTTTTCAGTTTTCCTATGCAAAAAGCTACAGCTCTGTTGCTCCTGATATCAAGTACTATAACAGTTAGGATCATCTTACATTTGATTGCTTTTGCTTACTTGTTCTGATTCATTTTAAAATTATTTTTATTTTTTTGCGGTGCTGGGGAAGAACACAGGACCTCATGCATACTTGGCCAGTGCTCTACCACAGAGCTGTGACCCCAGCTTGCATCTTTTTAAGATGCTCCCAGGTTCTCGTTTTCCATGACACTCTTCTCATCTGTGTGGCCTTCCCCTTCAATCTATTATTTCTCACAAACTTCAAGCAGATGAAGTAAAAGTATAACTCATGCACTACAGAGGCTTGCTTGAGAAGTTTCCTGTCAGAGAAAGAGAACGCTTCAGTTTGTCCAGCTGCTTCCTTCATTTGTACTGTGCTGAAGTCTTTGGGGATACTGGAGACAGGCAGCTCTACTGTCAATGTCTTCTCTGTTTCATGGAGTTTATCTCAGTGTTTGGTGACCACTGTAGTCGTGTGTGAAAGGACCAACTTCCAAAGGTCACTGTGAAAGAAGCCTGTATTTTTCGGAGTTCTCTTGAGAAACTGAACCAATTAGTATGTGGAGTGTATGTGTGTGTGTAGTGTGTGTGTGTACAGAGAAAGAAAGAAATTTATGTTAAGGAATTGGTTCGTGATGTGGTTTGGGGGTTATGGAGGCTGGCAAGCCCAAACTTTCCAAGGCCGGCTGGTGGGTAGAGACTCAGGGAAAGTGAGTGTTGCAGACCAAGTCTGGGGCCATCTGCTAAATTTCCTGGAGAGGTTAATATCTTGCCAAAGTCGTCAGCTGATTAGATGAAGTCCACCCATAATATAGAGGACAATCCTCTTTTCTCAAAATCTACTGACTTAAATATAAATTGCATCTCAATACACTCTCCCAGAAATATCCAGATAATCTTTGGCCAAATATTTGGCCACCCTAGCCCAGTCAAGTTGACTCATAAAATTATTTAAGAGCTCAAAGCTCACATAATGACATAATGACTCAAGTGTCTATTTTTTTTTTTTTTTTAAGGGACTGGGATTGAACCCAGGGTGCTCTCTCACTGAGCTACATCCCTAGTCCTATTTATTTTTTAATTTAGAGACAGGGTCTCACTAAGTTGCCCAGGCTGTCCTCAAACTTGCAATCCTCTGGCCTCTGCCTCCCAAATTGCTGGAATTACAACTGTGAGCCACCAGGCTCAATGCACAGGTATCTTACTTAATAAGGACTGAGGACACAGAGGCCTGGAAGGTGAGAAAGAGAGTGGTGCAGTTTTGTGTTTGAATAGAGAAAGGGTAACCCTTGTGGCACCTGAATTTCTCATGGGCTTTGAAGTATTTCAATTGTTCACCCTGCAAACATGGCAGATGCAACACACGCCGGTCTTTCTTCTTGAATATTTTAGGACCAAAGTGCTCTGACACCTTTTTGTTAAGTTCAGGTAGGACTTAGGGTCATTCCACCAGGGGCAGTGTGGTGAAATGAGAGGCAGTAAAGGCCCTGCTCAGACTCTTTCCTCTAGCTCCCTCTAATGGCTGGGCAACAGATTGCACATATCTAACTTGGAGAATTTTGACCCTGCTTTTTTATTTTTCCCTCTAGAATTCAGAACTGTAGTTCAAAAAATCTGTCATATTTGCAATTTCCCCATCTTTTTAGCACCAATTACAATTTATTCACTTCTTACAAAAACAAAGTATAATGTTGCTAGAAAAATACTGTAACTTCTCCAATAACAACAAAAACAAACAAACAAAAAATGAAAAAGCAAGCATTCTTTGCTTCTAAGTCTCCCAGAACTGAAGAGAATGCAAAGACATAGTCCCTGCCTGTACAAAGTTTATAATTTTTGTGGGTAACAAGTCTAACATACTGTAAATTAATAGACTACATCAACTTATTAACTATTGTCTTATAGAAGTTATATTGGTATTCATTGTGTTGGACATAAATATAAGATGGAATGGCTATCTTTCTATGTTGCTGTATTTGAATATTTGTTGCAAAATTGAGGGTATTGTTTAAATTGTGTAAAAAAATAACCATTTTGATTCAAATTATCCCACTTTCTTTCTTGGAAGATTTTGTTTTTCTCACTCTTTTTCTTTTTCAATTAATTTAACTTAGTAGTCCAACTGATCAAAAGCATGTAGAAACACATATGGATGGAGTTTTGATAGAGGACATTATTTGGCATTTTTGCCTGTAAAATGAAAGACACCCCTGTGTTAGCATTCTCTTACAAATGCCTGAAATAATCAAGTTATAAAGAGAACAGATTTGCTTTGCATCACAGTTTTAGAGGTTTCTGTCCATGATTGGTTGACACCATTTGCTTTGAGTCTGTGGTGAGACAGCAGATCATGGCAGAAGCACATGGCAGAGGAAGCTGTTTACCCCAGAGCCAGCAAGGGCATGTCTTCAATGACGGAAAGCCTCCCATGAGGCTCACCACCTCCCAATAGTGTCATCCTGGGGTCCAAGCCTTCAAAAGATGGGCCTTTGAGGACATTTAATATCCAAACCATATTAGTTTCTATACTTATAAACACCTAATATACTTTCTGAAGAAGCATTCTAGTTTTTCCAGAGAAACTAACTATTATTACCAGATGAATCTTTAATATCAATTTTATAAATATTCTCCTCTAACTTTTACCCAAAGAAAAAAAATAGACCACATTTGGAAATTACATGTGGATGAGCTCTCCCTTTCTAGTAACTCCTGGAAATCTGACGTTATTCAGCTTTCCTGAGGTGCCTGGGCCCTCCCAGTGGGCAAATCACCAAGATCTTTCCTGAAATGCACTAAAGTCAAGCCTGGAAAAAAAGCACCAATGTCAAACATAAAGGACAATGAAACAGAATCACAATGAGCAGCTTATAGAAGTCTGCAACAGGATGGGATTAGGTCTGGAGGATTGTCAAGGAGAGGAGCTCAGAGCTAAGATGTTGAAAGGGGACTGTGTCTGGGTATAACCTTTTCACAGGGTTTGCAATTTATATCAACAGGGCGAACCAGGAGGCTTAATGTACTTCATCTGACTATAGTGGCAAGGTGGGGCACAGAGTCCAGACTTATGGAGCTAGAATCTGCGATTAAATAAGTTTCCCAGGTGGTTCTTGTGCACATTGAAGAGTAAGATACCGAGGAAGACAGTTCTCCCTTCTATGATACCACTGAGAGGTAGTCACCCCAGGGTCTAATCACACACTCACCAGTGATACACAGCTCACATTTTTTTAAAATTCAGTATTTGCTAATAAATCCCCCCTTAACTTTTGGAAACAACCACAATAACAAATTCTATTTGCTTCAGTAAATGTTTATTGCATGAATGAATAAATATTTCACCTTGAATTGAAAGTATTTGTCTATAAATTAGTTGAACTCACTACAGAATAAATCTATTTCCATAGCGAGTCCTAAAATTAAATAAGAAGCGTTTGTACTATCTTCTATTTTCTAGGCTAAACATGTCCGTTTCCTTCAAGTGGGTATCATGTGTCAAGAAGTGTCAGTTCCCAATCATTGTCGGTGCCTTCTTTTGGCCATACCGTGGATTTTAAGTGTCTCTCATGGACCATGTGATCTTGGATTAGACCTGTCCCCAGATATGCCCTTGGCGCACAGTACACACAAGGAACACAAGCTGACGACATTTCTCTGCTTCTGCTCTGAGCTTTTCTAATTTAGTAAATTGGCTGTCACATCACTAAAAATAGGAAGTTTGAACTTCGGCTCCCTCTTTTTGTCTGAGGTTATTTTGCTTACCACAAATGAAGGCCACAGAAGCTAAATATATGTCTACTTGAATGATGACTATATAGCAATAAAATGAGCCCACAGGGGCTAATGACTCTGTAATCAGCTTTTTCAACCACTTTTTATATTGGGCATAATTTTCTCTCTCTCTGAGAAATTCTACATCATTTATCACTAGACTAACATGAGCAAAAGGGGAGAGGCGTGAGCTGAGAGATTAGAGGCCACTGCCTGTCTGCTACCGAGTCCTATAGTGCATTTGCCTGGAGGAGACTATTCGATTTCAGATACTAGTACAGTAGATGCTTCTGTTCTTTTTTAGTTCAATATTCCTATTTTGGCATTGGTTGAAGAAATTAGGTTTTGAGAATACTTTATTTTGTTCATAGTTCAAAAATGACTAGCCCATCACACACCAGGTCAGTCCCTTGTTTCAGAGTTCCTTTTATTTGTCTGTGCAACCTCCTGGTTCCATCAAGGAAAGGGTATCGACTCCCTCCTGCTGCCCTGATTGAAAATTGTTCTTGGGTTGATCCGAGGTCTCCCACTCCTTGGGAGAGCTATACTCTGAACATTTTCATATACCTGTGATCTAGAAAATATCATTTCAGAAGATTTTTCACTAGTGTTCATATCTTAATACTCAAAATTCTTTAGAATCACCTTCTGCAGCCTGAAGACCAGGCAACTATTTCTTTTTGAGAGTTCATTGTTCTTGGGTTCATAACCTATTTATACTGAATATCCTCTGTTTTTCCTCCACATCTATTCTCTAGCCACTTACGGCTGAATAACATTCTATGATAGATAGATAGATAGATCAATCTCACAGTTTTTAGATCTGTGCATTTGTTTATATATAGTTAATCTGGATTCATAGTCTGGTTATTGTGAATAATGCTTCAGTGAACATAGGGAGAGGAACAGATATCTCTTCAAGATATTAATTTCATTGCTTTTGAATGTATACCAGAGATGAGATGCCCAGATCCACTGGCGGTCTAATTTTTAAGCACAAATGTGAACATTCAGTTAAAATGATGGTGTTCTATTTTCAATGTTTTGAGGAATTGCCATGCAGTTGAAGATACTGACTGTACTAGTTTACCTTCTGACCAATGGTGTGCCGCTCTTTTTCCCTTTCCGCTACACCTTTGCAACACCTGTCTCCCGTCTGTTTAACAGCAGTCATCTTAGCAGATATGAGGTAACGTCTCCTTGTGGTTTTAACTTGCATTCCACTGATGATTAGGGATGTTGAGCATCTCTCATATATTTATCTATTGGCCATTTGTATGTCTTCTTAGTAAAAGTGTCCATTCATTTGCCAATGTTCTTGTGACCATTTTCTAATGGGTTATTTGTAATTTTTTGTTGTTGTTGTTTTGGTTAGGTTTTTGCTGTTGAATTGTTTAAGTATTTACTTAATTACTTACTAATTTATGGAACATAACACTCGGATATTTTCTACTATTTACCAATCATCCTACCAAATTTCTTTAGCACTCATTTTCTACTAAGATTCATTATACCTTAGATAAAGCCTACCCAGGAATTCCTTATCTTAGTTTCTGTCTTTCAGATTGGGATAAAGGTTTGTAATTGGGAGGCAGGCTTTTCCCATCCTTTCAAGTATGCCTGTGACTTTGGGGACATAGAATAAGATCCTTATTTCATATCAGACCAGTCCTTCTTTTTGTTTCACTTAGAATAAAGTACAAGTAACAAATCCTAATTTAAATGCAAAACTCATATGAATAAGAGAGAAGAGTTGTTCTATTGGTGTCAACTGTTGTTCTTGAATCATCTACAAAGTTTTCATGATTCCTAGGCCACTAACATGGTTTCTTGGGCCACTTAAAATAATACTCTTGAAGCACCTTCCAACAAAATCTTTTATGTACCCACATATTTTTGTTTGTTTTTGCCATAGTCTGTAATGAAAGATGGGACATTTTCACTCCTTAGATCTGCCTCTGTGTTTAGTTTCAGAAGAGGAACCTTGTTGATGTGTACAAGCAGAGAAAAGTTTACCTTAAGAGGCGGGCATGGTGGTGCATGCCTCTAATCTTAACAACTCAAGAGCCTGAGGCAGAAAGATCCCAAGTTCAAGGCCATCCTCTGCAAACTGAGGCCCCTAAGCAATGTATAAAGACCTTGCTACAAAGATCCCAAGTTCAAGACCAGCCTCTGCAAACTGAGACCCCTAAATGTATCAAGACCTTGTCTCAAAATAAAAAATAAAAAAGCCTGGGGATATGGCTCAGTGGTAAAGTGCCCATGGGTTTAATTCCCAGTATCAAATAAAATAAAAATTTATTTTAAGCATAGGTTGCTTTATTTTAAGCATAGGATATTTTGCTTTGGGGCTTCCTCGGACTTTGATTGTAACAAGTAACACTTCTTTATGGCAGTGATGATGGAAGTGTTTGGTTTGTATTAAAATGCTCTGTGGCTGCATTAAAAAGTTAAGAAATAATATGCAAGAATATGAAAGTCCAGCTGTTCAATGTAGTGATAATTTCTTATTGGGGTTGTGTTCTTCTCAGAGTCCCATTTTAAGATGGATGAAGGATTGGTCCCTTTTCCAGATAAGGAGCATAAGGTTAGTAAAGGTTCTACAGAGACTTTTGCATGAGAAATGTGCAGGATATAAGGAGGATGCAAAAGAACAGCTTTGAAATGTGCATAACTGAATTTATTTTCTATAGCTCCCCAACTCAGAATGTCTTTTTTCCCCTCTCCTCTAGTTTTGGAGTTTTTTCTCTGAAGTGAAAAGATCTTCCCAACTCATTCTATGAGGTCAATATCTATTAGATACTGCCAAAAAAGAAATCTATGGACCAAGATTCTTCATGAGCATAGAAAGATTCCAAGTGACGTGGTAGAAAATGAAATCTATACATGATACATTCTGATTAAGTAGGGACAATTTCAGGAATGTAAGTTGGTTTCATATTTGAAGATCCAAAGTAGAAAATCCTTATGATCCTTTCACTGGATGCAGAAAGGTCATTGAAAAAAAAATTCAATATCCATTCATAAGTAAGCAAGCAAACAAACAAAAAGCACAGCACCCTCTAAAGAAACCAGGATTTGAAACCTACTCAACCTTTTATCAGCATTTATGGAAACTGACAGTTAGCATCACACTTAATGGTGAAGACTAAATGCTAATCCAGGAACCAGATAGAGACATCCACTCTCACCACTCCTAATCAACATTGCACTGGAGAGTCAGGCCAGAGTGACAAAGAAAAGAAGGCGAGTCATCCAGATTGAAAAGGAAGAAGTAAAATTCTTACTTTTGCATTTCTACATGATTATGCAGAAAATAAAATCATATGCCACCTATAAAAAACATAAATATTAAAGAAGATTTTCAAGGTTTTAGTACAATTACAAAGTATTTGTATATACTAAAAACTATGCTCTCACAAATTAAAAAATTTAAACATTATATGCAATATATCATGAAAAATATGAAGTATTTAAGGATAAATCTTATAAAATATATAAAATATGTGTGTACTAAAAAAAGAGACACGGCTGAGAGAAATTAGGAAAAATTTAACCAAATGAAAAATGTATTATTTTCATGGATTAAAAGACTTAATATTGTTTAAATTCTAGTTTTCACAAATTGATCTATAGATTCAATGTAATACCAATCAAAATCTTGGTAGGTTTTATTTTCTTGATAGAAATTGAGAAGTTAATTTTAATATTTATAAGGAAATGCCAAAGACTCAGAATAGTCAGAATAATGTTGAAAAAGAACACACTTGGTGCTTTAACGCTTTCTGATTTTGAGACCTATAAAACAGCAATTAAGACAGGGTGGCACTGACCTCAAGAGAGACAACAGCATGGTGGAACAGACCAGAGAATGTATGCACAAGTGATTTTTTACAAAGAAGTAAAGGCAATTCAGTATCAAAAATATATTCTTTTCAACAAGTGGTGCTAGAAAAATAGGATACTCATATAAAAACAAACTTTGATTCATACTTATCACCATACACAATGAACAACTCAAAGTATATAACACAATGAAAGGTAAATTTAAAATAGAAAACTTCTGGACAAAAACGATTTTTTTGTGGCTAAGTTAAATGAAGACTTCTTAGATATGACAAGGAATAATATAAGAACAAACTTATAATTTACAATTCACTAAAACTAAAAACCTTCTCACACTAAGTAAAGAGAATAACCAGCTACAGAAAGGGAGAATATATTTTCTTAGCTTTCATCTGTTGGAAAATTGTACCTAGTATAATAAAGAACTCTAAAAATTCAATAAGAAGGAAAAAAACACCCCAATAAAAATTGGGCAAAAGATCTGAAAAAACAGTTCACCAAAGAATATTATGGATGCCATATGAGCATATGAAAAGATGTTTGGTATTAGGCATTAGTGATCTGGAGTTAAGAGCACTGCAGGTACAATCACACACCCATAAGAATGGCTGGAAGTTAAAAGCTGACTACAATTAGTGTAGACAAAGATGTAGAGAAACCAGAGCTCTCATACACTGCTGGTAGGCATGTAAAATGGTTAAAACCATGTTGGAAAAGAGTTTGGTGGTTTCTTAAACCATTAAAGTGCATACCTATTATGTGACACAGATGTTCCACTTGTACCATTTACTCAAGAGGAATGAAAACATTCCATAACTTGTACATGAATATACACAGCAGTCTTATATGGAAACAACTCAAATATATGTGAATAGATGCATAGATAAGTGCATTTTGGTATATCCATACAATGAAATTCCACAGAAAAGAGAAAAAATGAACAATTAATATCAAAGCATGATGGATTACAAAGTAATTATGTTGACTGAAAACCAAGATGAAAAATGAGTGCACACTGTATGATCCCATTTATGTAAAAGTCTAGGAAATGCAAATAAATTTATAATGTATGTTAGTCAAATTTTCATTGCTATGACCAAGAGACCTGACAAGAGCAACTTGGAGGAGGAAAAGTTTACTTTGACTCATAGTTTCAAAGATTCAGTCCTTGGTTAGCTGACTCCATATCTCTGGTCTGGAGGTGAGGCGGAATATCATGGCAGAAGGGTGTGGTAGAGGAAAGCCACTCAGGACATGGCAACCAGAAAGCAGAGAGCTCTGCTCACCAGGGGCAAAATATAAAACTCAAAGCCATGCCCTCAGTGACCTACATCCACCAGCCACCATCCAGTACAGAAGTCCTTTCAAATTATTAATATATCAAATAGATTAACCCACTGATTAGGCTACAGCCCTCGTAATCTAGCATCACCTCTGACCATTCCTTCATTGTCCCATGCATGAGTTTTGGGAAACACCTCCTATTATAATCATAACAGTGACAGAAAAAAAATGGGTGATTTCTTGGGTACAGGGTAGGAAGAAAGAGATGTAGGGGGCAGACAGGTATACAAAGGGGATGAAGGCAACTTTGGGTAATGAATGTATTTATTGTGTTGATTGTGATAATGATTTTACAGGTGTCAAGATATTTTATTTTACATTTTAAATATATTCTTTGTATTTCATGTTAATTATATGTCACTAAAGCTGAACAGAGAAAGAAAATGAGAGAGAGGCTGACTGACCAATCCTAGGAAATTATATTCCAGTTAGAGGCTGATAATTTTGAGTGGCTTCCGTACTCCCTTTCGCCCTCCTTCCTTCACTCCCTTTGTTCTTTTCTTCCCTCCACTGTGAGGTTTAAAATTTTATTTTATCTTAAGAATTATCAAAGACAATAGTTTCTGAAAATTCCTTGAAGATGGAAGGTGACACCTTAGCATCTGGAATTGTAGGAGAAAAGGAAACAAAGTAAACAGATCAACCGCATTGCAACAGACCTTTAGGAATGAGAGAGCAGACGAGAGAAGGTGAGCAGGGAAACACGCAGCACTGCTGAAGGGCTCCTCTGCCTGGGGATGTCCAGTTTCAATTTTAACCTGTTTGTGTTTCCGTTGCTGTGACATAAAACTTCTCTGGAAAAGTAGAAAGGCTATATGGGTCAATCTTAGAGCAGAGGTAAAGGAGCAGCTGCCCAATGCAAGGCAGAGAAGAATTTGTTATAGGCCCGTATCCTCAAGAAGCAATTGCAGCTAGAGGCTTCCCCAGGAATTTTAAGAAGGCGTTGGATTATCCACCAGAAATGAAATTGTCAGATCATATCTGGATGGGATTTTTTGCCTATATTTTGATCACTTTGTGCCAGTGTGATCAAGATTAGGAATTCAGAGATAAATAAGATATGGTGGTGTTCTCTTACAACATTCATACTAAATTTAGGAAGACCATGATAAGATGTGATAAGTAGGATAACAGTGACAATACTTGAAGGTAGTGAAAGCACCTGTTCCGTAATTTCTGCATAGAGATTATCTGGTGGTAGCATTGGCAACAATGGGTGAGGCCTTGAAGCTGATATATACATAATATGTGTGTGTGTGTATTTTTATTTATAAAATACATAAAATTTAAAAATATAAAATGAAAAAATAATAGGATAAAATATCCATTATCTGCATCAGATAATGTTAGATAGTATTAATACAGATTTTTGAGGGTGCTGAAATTCTGCCCCTCCCCATAATCCTAGTGCCTCTGTGTCTGAGGAGGAAGATATGATATTTAGGTTGACTTCCTGTGATAGACAGTTTTCCATTACTGTAACAAATTCCAAAGGTAATTTATAGAGATAAAAGGTTTATTTTAACTCACAATTTGGGAGGTTTCAGTCCATGGTCAGTGGTTCCATTGCTTTTGGGCCCTTAGAGACAGCACATCATGAAAGGGAGAATGTGGCAAAATTTTAAAAAGCCTCACAGCAGGGAAGTGAAAGAGAGAAAAGAAAGTCATGGGGGTCCCAAAATTCCTCTTTAGGGCATGCCCCAGTGACCTAAAGACCTTCTACTAAAAGACTTCACCTTTTAAAGTTTCCACCATTTCCCAATATTGCCATCAACCTGGTGCCAATGCCTTTAACACATGGGTCTTTGGTGGACACTCCAGATTTAAACCAGAGCACTTCCTGCATTCCCACCTAGAAGTTGACCTTGGAGGATGAGGCAGCTCATAAGATAGATAGCATGGGGCAGGATTTTCTGTACCCAGTCCACAGCAAATGCAAAAATCCACCAGTGTGAGTTCCTGTTTGAGGAATAGCAAGTTTCTGTTTGAAAAGTAGGAATTATGGATGTCATGACAAGAACCAGGTAATCACTTGACTTTTCTTCCTAGCACTTTTGAGAATAGGGAAATTATATGAATTTAGGATAATGTTACAATTTCACCCTTTATCCTCTCCATATGAATTAATAATTCAACTTCAGTTTTTTTCATTTCCAATATTAGGAAAAATAACATCTTCTTGGAAAAAACTTATAGGATTATAAACTCATATAAATTTGTGTGTGTGTGTGTGTGTGTGTAAAATACATATTATGTGTTTATCTCATAATAAGCATGCAATAATTTATTTTTCTTATTGTTATCTCCAGGGCTCA
This sequence comes from Glaucomys volans, assembly GCA_020662805.1. Taxonomy (NCBI): domain Eukaryota; kingdom Metazoa; phylum Chordata; class Mammalia; order Rodentia; family Sciuridae; genus Glaucomys; species Glaucomys volans. The sequence goes on from JAJEJO010000217.1 coordinate 40,146, forward strand.
AATTATTCTCTGAGATCAGAGTTTGATATTTAAGGCAGGGCCAGGGGAGTTCCAAGAAAGGGCTATTATTCAAATTTAAAAATTTTTTGGATTAAATTTTTACTGAGCTGCAACTTTGCCCCCAGATACTTGGCAGCATGCACCACAGATTTCAAACACATCTAAGGAGTCCTTGGGTTGGAAAAGACCAAACTAAACCCCTTGAAGCAACTAGACAACAAAATCATATTATTAAATATGGGCATGTATTGTATAGGCAAGAGAAGGCATAGGACCCTGATGCTCTCAGCATCCTGTTGTCTTTCCTTAGTATGTGGCAGAATGCTTTAAGTAGTTAAATAGAACACTCAAAGTAATAAGTGTCCCCTAGTGGCCAGAAAGAGTTAATACTACACGTACCCCTGGTGGAACAAGAAAGATCACTTACTTGACCTGATTTCCTCCCGGGAAGTCTTCTTTTGAACTAGTAATTCTCTCCCATTGTATAGCAATTTATTCTTCAATAATAGGCAACTAAAATGATTTCCCCAAATATTATTAATTATACTGACCCACTCTGTTGTCCAATGTACTTCTAAACTTACATTTTGATTTAATGATTTATACAGATTTTACATTTACTCATCAGGCTTCCTATATTAAGATATGAACCTATTGGAAGAAGCAAATGTGTTAGTGCTATCTAAGGAAACATGAGTTACAATTCTTCCCAGGTGAAGACAGTTTTGGTTTATGCTTATTTTCCCACTGAAGTTTTTGTTCTCATCCCTTTTTATGATCATAATTGTTCTGGTCTTGATTATAAATTATATGGTCACCTTCATGCTTCCTGCCCCCCTCCCACCAATGGACACCCCAGATATACCCATGTAACTCAGTTAAACATGAAGGTCAATCTGCATGTGTCTTCGTCTCTACAATAATCACCAGACCTTATTGGTTGCTCCAGCTGGCTAGAAAGTCATTCTCTTTTCTCTTTAAAACTGAAGTTGCAATTTCACCTGGAGAAGAGGCTCCCTGACTGTGGGGTGCATGCTATTGAGCTTCCTTCTATGGGTTTCCTCCGGAGCTCTCACATTTTCTAAGGTCACCTCAAAGCCTAATCCAATGCCACACTGTGTTGGTTTGGCAAAATGTTCAGTTCTTGAGTCAAACACATGCAGTTTAAGACCAACCCTACTATACAGGCTACAGTGGAACAATTTATGCGCTAACAGGTGAGAAGATGATAATCTAGACACAAAAGTTGAAGCAGAACAAAAGGAAATCATGAATGCTTTCAAGATACAGCACAGGAATATCCACAATGGCCCAAATGTCACCTTTTATCATAGCCAGAACAATATGGACACCTGTAAAACTCAGCCAAGTGAGACTTTCAAACTCAAAGTTATGCTTGATGTGTCAGAACTAAATTGGTACATTTATAGATTAGTTGTGTGAATGCCACGCAGAAGAATTGTTTTGGAATCTAGCAATGGACTTGTGAATGCCTTGTTAAAATGAAGCACACTTTTGTGGCTCAGAACAGATCTCTTAAGAAATATGTCCTTTTCCTTAAGACTTGTTTCAAATGACAGAAGAAATTCAGCAACTAAAGTAATATTTTAGTGGGTGGTTCAATTCAAAGTGCCAAAATAAAATTATTTCAAATAAAGAAGCATACACATTTAAACTCAATCACAAAGAAACTGCTTCGTGGTTTTGATGAAGACTCAGGCACAAAATATTACTTTTATGGTCAATAACATGCTTCCTTTGTATTTGTCCTCTTTCCTTTTCACTATTTCCTTTTCCACATTTTTACTCACATTACTCATAAATATTTTACACATGAATGGGATTATGAATTTATAATTCTAGGAAATACACATCTATTCTGTAAATTATTTCACTCCTTTCTATGTACTTTATAATTTAATACTCATGAATAAAAAACCTTAAAAACAAGAATCTGCCAAATAGTCACTGTAACATAATTAAGTGATTAAAAGTCGTATTTGGAATAATAAGAATTGGGGAATTTCAACATCTGCTTGGTGATAAATACCAATGGCATAATTCTGGATTCATTGCATAATACTGGTTTCTATCTATAAAAAATTTTCCTGGAAAGGTCTGAATGGGAAGCATGTTGAGTTGGTTTTGATCTGATAGGTGACAAAGACCTTCAGTGAAACTATAAGCATTAATTCAGCTAAAGAACCTCAAGGACAAATTCAGAGGTTATTATTGCTGGTGAAAGTGGCATATATTGACCTAGAATATATACTCAATCTTTCATGCAACAATTTAGTTCTTCCTCTTCTGCCAGGGATAGAGCATACCTAATACTGGGTATACAGATTTGAATGTGGATCTTAATATAGTTCAATGTTCAATGAAATAAAATGCTATACATTCCTCTATGTATCCTGACCAGGATCACCAACTCAGAATGACCAAGATATTGCAGTAGTTGCCTCTCTGTGCTGACTACTAAAAAGCTTAATATCTAACTTGCAGTCATTCCTTGCAAATATGACTTCATGGATATATTTTGTACTGGCTTCACTTCTTTTTTTTTTTTTTTTTTTTTTTTTCTTGGACTGAAGTAAAGGAAGGTCCGCCCCGCCCCCAGACCCCCCCCCCGCCCCTTTTTCTTTTTTTTTTTCAGGGAGGGTAACACTGAGTTTCTA
>JAJEJO010000217.1:42923-45423 GCA_020662805.1 Glaucomys volans
TTTTGGAACCAGGGATTGAACTCAGGGACACTCGGCCACTGAGCCACATCCCCAGCCCTATTTTGTATTTTATTTAGAGACAGGGTCTCACTGAGTTGCTAAGGGCCTCGCTGAGTTGCTGAGTCTGGCTTTGAACTCGCGATCCTCCTGACTCAGCCTCCCAAGTCGCTTGGATTACAGGCGTGCATCACTTCTTGATGCATTTGATTCCTTACTATTTCTTTCTTCCACCTAGCTTTCAACCTGTTTTAATTTGTATTTTCTTATTACAATGTACCAATTTTTGTAATTCATATATAGAGACATAATTTTATCTAAAAATTCCCAGCATTATGTACTTTCTGTAAGTGCTGTCTTATGGCATCTAGTTGTTGCCTAGAGTTTAATTCCCTCAGAGTGGACAAGAAACAGGATCATCTAAAAGGGTAACATACAGTTGATGATTTCTAGAGAGTGGGTAAACCTCCCCCCATTTTACAAATTGTTGTCTTCCCGCCAAAATGTCAGAATGTTTTACATAATCCACATTACCATTGTAAAATAAAGCAAAGCAAGAAGATAGACCCTTTTCTAAAGTTCTATCTAGCAAGATTCGTGCAGAAGCAAAATAATAACTGAGATAATTTCAACTGGAAATTAGTTGGAGTTTGCCTGTTGTAGGTAGTGGGCAGAAGGAAAGAGTCTTCAGCAATTACTTTGAAAATTCTGATTTAAGGTAAAATCCATTTGGGTCTGTCATGGATCAGTATGGAATGAAAATGGGATACAGCAAACAAAGAATGAATAAAATAATGGGAACCCAAGAAGAGAGAGGGTCCAGGCAGACCTAGGTTGAGATATTGTTTAATTGTTCTCATGATGCAGGAGAACTAGAGATCAACAATTCATCCTCACCATCTATCTTTTGTTTCATGGTGCCAGTTCATCATTTTCAATGAACTCTTTCTATTGTCATTATTAAATCATCATCCCTGGAAAATACTTCCCCTCAAGACTCTCCTGTTCAGAGCAGAGGTAACTTCCTTTGAGACCTGTGCTGTCTACCAGATATATTTAAAGTTTACTTTTCAGCTTCCTGCACAATTTTATTCATGTTAGCTTAAAGAATGAAAATCATTCCTTTCTGATACACTGTGCTCTTTCTTCCTCTTTTCTTTCTCCTTTCCTTTCTCATATCTACAGTTCTTCCATTGGGGAGATCCTGATTTATACCCCACCAATTTCATCCATGCAACCAGAGGTCTGCAATGTGACTGGTCTCTTAGGTCCGATAGTGTCACTGATAGAAATCTGGTGTCTGTAGTTTAGAATTTTAGATGGTTTGTGATATGTCACACAGAATCATCTATTACATATATATTACATAGATAGTACATAGAGTCTTCATATATGGTACCATAGGAGAAGAAATAGAGTCAGAAAGTCTATAATACTAATTTCAAATTAGTAACAGGGCCAAGAGGTTGGGCAAAGGTCAGAATTGCCTTAAATTTCAATATCATATTCAATATTTAAGAACCAGTTTATTAAATATTATAGGGGAAGATACCTTCAGTCCCATTTCTTTTAATCCAATCCTTAATTTACAAGTGAAGCTCTCTGTCTGATATGCTGGAAGAAAATGACCCACATTGTTTCAATGTAATCTCTCTATGTTTATCAGCATTCAGAAAAAGCCCTGCCAGAAAGGCGGTTGACAGATGGGCCAAGGCATCAGTCACACCTGCAGGCTCTTGCCTGGAGCTGAGCTGTTCAGTTTTGTTCCATTCAGAGGGATGTTACAGTTATGACTTCAAGGAGTTGAAAGACAGATGTGGAGTCAGGCTATAGATCTTCTACTATCTAATTTCCTAGTACCTGATTGGAAATCCTAGAATAACCAATATATTGATGTCTCCAATTTTTCATGATAGAAAACATTGAAATGTCACATTATGATGATCCTGGGGATTTTATGCCTTTTTAATGACAAAGTCATCTAGTATGTATTTTCCCTTGGAACTACTCTAGATACACAGATTTTCATTTTAGCACACAGTGTAAAAGAACTTTAAATGTGTATAAAGAGAAATCATTTAAGGACTAAAGAGAATTCAATAAAATATGGTGCATTTTCTATGAAAAACCAAGTAATGAAAGTTCTACTATAATGATAGGAGTTTGGAAGGTCATTAAGAGATTTTTGTCTCGATGATTTTCAGAAAATAACCAAGATTTAGATTCTTTGACTTTGAATGTAATTCTAACATGAAGCAGGCAACCAGTGGAGCAGCTTCTAGAAGGTAGACACTTGGCAGGGAGGACAGGGATTAGCAGCTTCTTCAATATGTCCTGAGAGCTAGGAAATCTGGCTGCAAATAAGAGTGTTCAGTTACCAATGGGCAGTGTTGGTTCTATTGTGTTGATTTATTTCCAAATCATTTAGGTTGACAGGGCTATTGAAGACCTTTTTTGGAGAATTTCCATTTCTGGTTCCACTTCTGATGCAAGTCCATTCTTT
>JAJEJO010000217.1:50423-53626 GCA_020662805.1 Glaucomys volans
TAACAAAATAATAATAGTAGGGACCAATTGAACAGGAAAACATGATTTTTCAGGAGTGCTGTTTGGAAAAAGAAGAATATTTTTAAGGGGGTTATACTGACAAATTAGCAAATAGTAGTCCTAATAATTTATTAGGGATTTCATCGTAATTCATCAAGTAGAAATCACTGAGGTCATTTTTAACTGAAGTAGTCAAACTTAAAAAAAACAAAGAACTTTTCAAAGAAATACAACTAGAAGAAACCCAAAAGGCATGCAATTTCATTTCTTCAGTCTTTTAGCCCAGAGTGGAGCCCGCCTGCCTGCTCTGGAATGGGAGGGGCAGGACAGCTGTCAAAAGAGGCATGGTCAAGCTGGTCAAGCTTTTGAACTCAGACCAAAATTAGGCACATTCCAAAATTTTTGAGGGAGTTAAAAGATGAAAGGACACATTACACTAGGTCTACTTTGTTTCTTAATTCTACATTTATGTGTTGTTTCCATGTTGTCACACTAATGAATGAACTTACCTTAGTAAAAAGACAAACTCCATAAAGGTAGGGATTGATCAACCTCTCTCCAAGTAACTGGTAGTGACTTGAATATAGTTAAGTCCTTAATAAACTCTTGACGACTTTCGTAAGAATTAATCCACCTCAAACAGGGGTGCTCCAATTACCATCCCTCCTGGTTAACCACACAGACTATTTGGGTATGAGTTCAGTAGCTTTCGTAACTTGTTCTCCTAATACAGTAAATGAATTTAAAGCTAACAATTATTTGAAGTCTTTGGCGCTAGAGTTTTGGAAGAATATATTCTCAGGCATATTCTTTGAAAGCCCAGGAAACAGAGATCCACCAGAACTTTCTCCTCCCACATTGACTTCTTTTCAAATACTACCATACATGTGCTGGGATTCACACATGAGAGGCACAGATAAGGTGCTGAAGATGAGAGGCACACACAGCGCTTGACAAACACACTCCTTCCAGATCAATCTTCATAGCTCTCTAAGTGAGGTGTGATTGCTGTAAATCGTTTTTCTGCAATTGATTTATATTGTAATTAAGGAAGAGAAGAAGTACATACAAGGCCAAAAGCGGAAAAGTAGCACACATTTTTCATGGAAAGTTTTTATCCCCATAAGTCAGAGCACCAGGGAGTACTAGGAAAAAAAATTATGAGAAACTAGTCACGCTCACTGACATGATATGGGAGAATGCTAAGTCATCTGTGTTTTCTGTTTAAATGTATATATTTCAGTTGATTAAAAAAGCACATGGTGAATTGATCTTGCAGCTTATAAAAGCAATATTTCAGCTTCGGTGTTTTTTATTCTTTTTTTAAATCAAATTATCTCTCAAAGCTTTTTGATGGAAGTTTATTAACAAGGCGATTCAGCTATTAATGCTTTGCAGTGCACCCTTGCAAAGGTACGTAGAAGACCTGACTTTTCCTATGCATACTGATCATACCTTCTGAAGGTCTAAAAGATCTCAAGATTGCATAGCTGAGTGGTTTTGAAGAAAGAAAATTGTTACTTTGTCTTTTTTTTATGCAATGTTATTAGATTTTTGGCGGGGGAGCATTCATAAGAAACATTCTATTGCTAGATTTTAAGCAGTATTTCAAATATTATCTGATTTCCAAAAATCTTCAGAGAGATGAAAGCAGATGCAGCCCTTTTTGCTGAGGATGGAGGAGGTTAGGAGGATAATGTAGAACCTGGATGACAAGCCTGCCTTTCAGGAAATGTGGTGACATTCCTGTCTACCTGTCCAGATTCATCTCCAGCTGCCCTCCTTTAGATTAAGGAGGGAAAAAAATCACATCTCTGACAACATACCAAATAAAGAAGAGAAAGTGGTGCCTTAATTTTGCATATAACATAGAAATTGTTTAAAAAGTAATGACTTACCCTAATATAATCTAAGGGAGAAAATTTTCCAAGTGTCCTGTTCTAGCCAGTTAGGAAAGAAAATTCCACATGCATCTCTCACTGAATGAAGGATCATGTGCCATGATCTTGCTAGATTCTTAGGGGGAAAAATCTGTAATAATGGGTCCTATTTTTTTTTCTTTTAGAGAACAAAGGTTTTTCTACCTAGAAATTAACTTGAGTGGTAATCTATCCTCAAATTATTCTTGCAAAGAAAATTAGATACTAATTCATTTTTTTCTATTCCCATTCTTATTGCTAATTTCATTAACAGGAACTTAATCCTATTGTGCTTTGCTTCTCAGAGTACCATTTGCAAAAGGTAGCCCTGCATGTTTTTTCTGAGGAAGATAAAATATTCTGTGGCCAAAAATTTTGTAAACACTAAATATTCAATTCCATTTTTTACAACAACAGCATATCAAGTGATCTGAGATTATCTGAAATTATAAAAAAGAAAATCTTGATTCATGTTTTAAAATTCAGCATCTCTAAAATTTATTGTCCATTTGATCTTCTACTCAGTAGCATTTATTAAGATTCCACCAGATATATTCCAGAAAAACTGTACTTGTGGGAAGAAAAATAATTAAATTGAGATCTTATGCTTAGATTTCAATCCTTGTAAGTTGCCTTTCTTTTTAATTTATTCACTCATTTGCCTCTGCTGTGTCGAAGGCATTCTCCTGATACAGTGGAAGATATGTAGCTAAAAGTGAAAAAGCATCATGGTTTTTTGGCAAGATTCCCTCTCTTCTACTTCCCAGCTCCCCTCATCCTGAGTAAATTAGAGCACAAAATATGTTTTGAATCCAAGCAGTATGGAAATAACTAACACCACAAAAGGTCAATTGTGATATGGCCTCAGAAGGATAAGTTGAGGAGGACAATAGCACTGCTAGATGTGACCATAGGGAGATCTCATGAGAGATGGATAAGCTGGCGATTGGAAGATGGGGCAGGAGACACCAAAGCATGGATCTACTTAGGGAATATCAGACATATTCCTGGGTATTCAAAAGATAGTATTTGGAAAAGAGTTCTGGGTTGCAGAAATGGAGGCTTATATTCCAGAGGCTATATATTACACACCATTTATATCACAATCATGGATTTCTTAACCAGTGATTTGTTGGAATTTTTAAAATCTAAGATACCCAAATGTGTTTTCTTCCTTCTGTTCCCTCTTCTCTTCCTACTATACTTCCCCCTCCATTGTTTATTAAATACTTATTATATTTAAGCATTGAAATTCTCAATAGTCTTAGTTGTAATATTTTTGCA
>JAJEJO010000217.1:58626-130368 GCA_020662805.1 Glaucomys volans
CACTCAAAGTGGATCAAGGACCTAGAAATCAGACCAGAGACTCTGCACCTAATAGAAGACAAAATAGGTCCAAATCTTCATCATGTTGGCCTAGGACCAGATTTCCTTAATATGACTCCCAAAGCGCAAGAAATAAAAGCAGAATCAATGATTGGGATAGAGTCAAACTAAAAAGCTTTTTCTCAGCAAAGGAAACAATCAGTAATGTGAAGAGAGAGCCTTCAGAGTGGGAGAAAATCTTTGCCACACACACTTCAGATAGAGCACTAATCTCCAGAATCTACCAAGTACTCAAAAATCTTTACACCAAGAACACTAATAACCCAATCAATAAATGGGCCAAGGAAATAAACAGACACTTTACAGAGGAAGATCTACAAGCAATCAACAGATTTATGAAAAAATGTTCAACACCCCTCGTTATAAAAGAAATGCAAATCAAAACCACCTTAAGATTTCATCTTACCCCAATTAGAATGTCTTTTATTAAGAACACAGGCAACAACAGGTGTTGGCGAGGATGTGGGGAAAAGGGTACACTCATACATTGCTGGTAGGAGTGCAAGTTGGTGCAGCCACTCTGGAAAGCAGTGTGGAGATTCCTTAGAAAACTTGGAATGGATCCACCATTTGACCCCGCTATCCCACTCCTTGGCCTATACCCAAAGGACTTAAAATCAGATTACTACAGTGATGCAGCCACATCAATGTTCATAGCTGCTCAATTCACAATAGCTAGATTATGGAATCAACCTAGATGCCCTTCAGTAGATGAATGGATAAAGAAACTGTGGTATATATACACAATGGAATTTTACTCAGCCATAAAGAAGAATAAAATTATGGCATTTGTAGGTAAATGGATGATGTTGGAGACTGTTATGCTAAGTGAGATCGGCCAATCCCCAAAATCCAAAGGCCGAATGGTCTCTCTGATAAATGAATGATGATGCATAATGTGGGGGGGAAGGGTGGCAAGAATGGAGGAAGGATAGATAGCATAGAGGGAAGGGAGGGGTGGGGCAGGGTGGGGGTTAAAAATAATAACAGAATGTGTGACAGATACCATTGCCCTGTGTACATGCATGAATGCACAGATGGTGTGACTCTACTTTGTGTACAACCAGTAAAACAATAGCTGTACTCCATTTGTGTTCAATGAATCAATTAGTAAATAAAAAAAAAAGAAAAAAAAAGACTTAATTTCAGCAAGTCACAGTAGTATTGACATTTGTCACTCTGAAGATTATGTGGTTGCCCCAATGTACTTTTAAATTCTTGCTTAGGAACCACCTTCCAAACCAACTTTTAGCCACAATGGAAACTTTCTTGCTCTCAATGTGAAACAAAAATCATTTATAACTCAATTTTCTCTTGATTATTCCAAAATGTAATCCACACAAATGAAAGAGAATTACCATGTTTGTGTGTGATTGAAAGTGTTTCTGTTGATTCTCAAGGCAGTTCTCAAGCTGTGATTAGCCATGTAGGCATAACTACAGGTATGTAGAACTCACAGTGACTGGGGAATCAATTTGCTTTCATAAATTTAGAATGTTTAATAGTTGTATTACTTAATAACTTCATGGGAGCTTTCTGATGTATATAATTTGTGAATATGTACATAGTCCCAGAGTTTGGAAATTTTGTCAGTCATTCTAATTAATTTTAGACTGCTAGCTATATTATTAAGTTGGGCTTGGAAAACTGGCTTATAAACCAATCTAGCATTGCATTTTAATTTTTATTTCATATAGAAGCTTTATACTTTCTTACATATATCTTTGCATTTCAACAACTTTCATTTTAGTAAAAACATGAATTGGAGGAGATCATATGGAATAACGCATCAAAGCACTTCAGAGAGCTAACCAAATGACTTATTGACCAGGAAGTGACCTACATCTAAAGGAGTACACATTTTAGAATTCCTACAAATTAGAGTTTTTATGTATCTGATAGTGTCATTGTGAAGTTTGTATATTGTTTTTACCATGTTTGTGCAGAGGCAATAATTTGTTATCTTGTGTTTTTCCTTGATGTCATAGTTTTGAATATTGACAGTAATAAAGCTTTGATATCCCAGATATTGATTTAGTGGGGTTCAATTTTAACTGTGCTTTACATGTACTCTCTTAGTTTTTCACTCTTTTTACACAGCTTAAGATAGAATGATCTTTCTCTTTATTTTAAAAGCTTTAGGAAAATCATCTCTTGTACATAAGAGTAGCTGCATTCTGTGTCATTTATGAACTACCCCACCTTGGTGACTGGAATAAGCATCAACAAAACTCTCATGTTTGTCTATGTCTGAGTCTTTACACCACTGAAATTCCCAAATAATTGCCAGTGATGCTCTGTGTTCTGAGTGCCTACTTGTCAAAGACCCTAAAAAATTTTTCACTGATAAGAATTAAAGCATGCTGATGAGGAGCTAACCATGTAGTGGTCAGGTTTGGCTTTCAACTAGGCAAGCTGTTGAATTTGCCCCCAAAAGAAACAAAATACTCTGTGAATTTGGATTTTGTTATTATTTCAGCAAACCTAAAATAAAGCACCCTTTTTAATCTATCATTTTCCTTCAAATATTCTCCACCTGTATTGCCTTCAAATAGAATGAAGACGGAGAAATACTATTTGAAAAATATGAATTCAAATATGTAGGGCTAAATATAACAAGACGATGAATGGCTGGTACAGTTACTACAGAGAATACAATGGATGATCAATTGGTTCTTTTCCACAAATGTTTCTGTATATGAATCCGTGGATCACATGCTCCTTAAGGGTAGAAATTGTATCTGCTCACCTTCCTTCTTGGAATCTAGCCCACTGCTTGACATTTTGTGGCTACTCAGTATGGACTTGCTGAATCGAATCATCATTACTTTTAACAAATACAGGGGGGATAGTAACTATGAATTTTTGGGGGTGTATTATTTTTCTTCCTTCTTATATCTATTTTTCATAATGTCTCCAAGAAAGTAGTGAAATATTTAATATTTTTGATGATATTGTGTAGACATTATTTTCTTAACTTCAGTATTTAATCTTTACTGGTGTGTATATATATATACACATACGTTGCATTTCAAGGTTGTATTATGCAACTTCACAAAGCTTACAGCTCACTAATTAGCATATGAGCTTTTTTGCAGATTTCATTGGTTTTTCTATGTGATTGATCATTTTTCTGTTTAACTAATGAAAGTAAATTTATTTTTTTTCCAATCTGGATGCACTTTTTTCCTTTTTAGCATTATTACATTGGCTGAACCCTCTAAAACAACGTTGAATATATGACTTGCTTCAAGTGATTTTAAGGCCTTTCACATATAATACCATATAATAACACATTTCTATTTTCTCAGTTTAATACTGTTGTTGCACATTTTACTTATACATATTTTATAATGTATGCATACATCATTATTTGTTGCTTAAACAGCGACTTGTCATTTAAAGATGTTTAAAAAATAGCATCAAAATCTCATGTAGGGCTGGGGATATAGCTTAGTTGGTAGAGTGTTTGCCTTGTAAGCACAAGGCCCTGGGTTCAATTCCCAGCACTGCAAAAAGAAAATATAAATAAAAAAATAAAAAACTCATGTATTTCTTCTGTTACCATTTCTGGAGCTGTTCTTTCTTTTCTTTCTGATGTTCTGTGTTTCAATCTGGTTTATTTCCCTTCTGCATGAAGGACTTCCTTTGACATTTCTTAGTACAAATCTGCAAATGTTAACTATTTCCAACTTTTATATACCTGCAAAAGTCTTTATTCCATCCTCTATCGAAAGATATTTTACTGTGTATAAAATTCTAGATTGCCTATTTTCCTCTATTAAGTATGTTACTCTGTGGGTAGTTTCTACTGTCCTCATTTGCACTGTTACTTATGCGATATCTGCTGTCAGTATTACCTTTGTTCCTTTCTACATATTTATTTTTATATTGCTGCTTTTAATATTTTTCTCTTTATGACTAGTTTTGAGAAATTTGATTATGATATTTCTTGGAATAGATTCTTATGTTTCTTTAGCTTGGGGTTCTGGGGGTTCTTGTATTTCTTTCTGTTTATTGTATAGTTTATAGATGGGAAAACATCAGTCATGATAATTTTTCAGATCTATTTTCCATTTTCTTTCTCCTTCAGGAATTCATTGGCAAGGATTTGGGGAAAAACGTACACTCATACATTGCTGGTGGGACTGCAGATTGGTGTAACCATTATGGAAAGAGGTGTGGAGATTCCTCAGAAAACTTGGAATGGAACCACCATTTGACTCAGCTATCCCATTTCTCGGTTTATACCCAAAGGGCTTAAAATCAACATATGACAGTGATGAAGCCCCATCAATGTTTACAGCAGCTCAATTCACAATAGCTAAACTATGGAACCAACCTAGACACCTTTCAACAGATGAATGGATAAAAAAATTGTGTGTATATGCATATTTATATGTATATACATATATATGTATATACACACAATGGAATATTACTGAGCCTTAAAGAAGAATGGAATTATGGCATTTGTCGGAAAATGGATGGAGCTGGAGAATATCAGGCTAAGCAAAATAAGCCAATCCCAAAAAACCAAAAGCCAAATGTTTTCTCTGATATGTGGATGCTAATTCACAATGGCAGGGGGCTAGGGAAGAATAGAGTTACTTTAGATTAGGTAGAGGGGAGTGAAGGGAAGGGAGGGGGTATAGGAATAGGAATCAAACATTACTACCCCATGTGCATACATAACTATATGACTGATGGTACTCTACATCATGTACAACCAGAAGAATGAGAAATTGTACTCCATTTGTGTATGATGTATCAAAATGCATTCTTTCATGCATAACTACTTAAAATAAATTTAAAAAATTTTTAAAAATCACATTTATTAGTCTGCTTGAACTTATCACACAGCTAACTGGTACCCTTTTCCTTTTTAAAATTCTTTGTTCTCTGCCTTTCATCTTGAATATTCTTTATTTCTTATGTCTTCTAATTCACTAATCTTTTTTACACAGCATTAAATCTGTCATGAATCCTATCCTATTAATTCTTTGTCTCAGGAATTACATTATTTATCTCTAGAAGTTTCATTTGGGTCCTTTTTTATGCCTTCAATTTCTTGATTTATAAACATGTAGAATACCAGTACAGTAACTGTTTAATGCACTTATTTATTAAGTCTAACTTCTGTCAGTTCTGTGCCAATTTCAACTGATAGGTTGTTCTTCTCATTACTGGTTGCATTTTTCTGGCTTTGTGCATGCCTGGTAATGTTTTATTTAATGCTATACATTGTGCATTTTACCATCTCTGGTGTTGGATGTTATATTCCTATAAATAGTCTTGAGATTTATTCTGAGATGAGGTTGGAATACTTAGAAATTATTTGATTGTTTTGAGTCTGGCTTTTAGGATTTGTTAGGTGGAAGCTGAGCTATATTTATCCTGGGGATAATTAATCCCCACTACTGAGACAAGACTTTCCTGAGGTCTCTACTCAAATCTCCATGAATTATGAGGTTTTTTAATCTAACTGGTAGGAACAGATCTTGTCTAACAACCAGTATTACCATCATTTATATTTTGAGTGACTTTTTTCTTGGCCTTGGATAGTTTTCTCATAAGCATATACCATTGAGACGGTTATTCAAGGGGAACCTGAAAATCTCTGGGGTTCTCTGTGCAAGTTTTTTGAATTTCTGCTCTGTAAACTCTAGCTGCCTTGTTCTTCTTGAACTTTCTGCTCCATCTGCTCACTCCATAGAGTCTGATGGGCACCTATACCTTGGTTTGTAAATTCTCATAAGGCAGCAAGTTGGGCCTATTGAAAGGTTCATATATATATTTGTTCCTTGGCTTTGTGAAATCACTGTCATCCATTCATTGATGCCTGATGCCTTAAAAATTGTTATTCCATATACTTTTTGTTTGGTGTTTGTTTAAGGCAGAAGGGTAAATATAGCCCCACTTACTTCATCTTGGTTGGAAGAGGGAGTCTCATCAAATATCATGTACTGTTCATTGTTTCTTCTGCTCTCTGACAGTTATAATTATCCTCAGAAATTAAGCCCACTGTGGGAGCCCCTTGAAAACTCACTGACAGGGTTCAGAAATGAGACCAATTTTACAGGAAAGGTTATATCTTAGAAAAATTTACCAGAAGTAATTTTGGGAAAATTCTGGAGGCGTAGCACTTCAAAGGTGGAACATTAAAGAGTAAAATATTAACCTATAATACTTAGGTCTAATTGTGGCCAAAATAGAGTTTAAAATTTCTATAGCTGATCTTTTACTCATGGTATAGCTGAATACCTTCCCCATAATTTCAATTACCAGCAATGAAGAGTCCTAAAATATTCACTAGTCCAGGGGTATCTCTTGAGCACAAGAGCCAACACTTACTATAAATCTCTGCAGAATTCCATTATGTAAGGAACTTCAGTTTCCTTCGATTTCAAACTTGAGATTGACTCCATTCCAGTTATCCCTTTCTTTCTGAATTATTTATTGTGACATTCTCGTGCTTTTATGATTTTTTATATTTAACTAGGATAACTTACCTTACTGAGCCCTTAGAAAATGACTCTTTGTTCCTAGGAGTTCATAGAAATTTTGGTCGTTATTTTAATTAACATGAATAGACCCATGTCTTTCTCAATTTTCTATGAATTCCTGCTTATATCTTCAGTGTTCCCTTTTAGCTAGAATCTAGCTCCATTATATAGTCAACTGGTTCTATCTGTTTATCATTTCACCACATTGAATGTGCTATCTCCATGCCCCTATATGTTAGCCTTGCCTTGGAATTATCTCCTTTTAAAAATTTGCCCAATAAAGACCACAGACCACACAAGTTTTTGTAGGTGGCAACAGATATTACTAAGGTTCAAGACTGGAGAGGTGGTAGAGAATTACATCGCTACAGTGCTGAATATGTATTTGATATCTTTATTCTCGAACTATGCCTTAATTATTTCTGCCAGTTTGGGCTCCAGCCTTCCACCATATTGTTCTACTGCCTCATTCTACTCTGAGGAATTCTCTACTATCTCCGCCCCTGGAAACAATGCAATGATTAATCAGGAGAGTTTTGTGTATTTTTCTCTTTCTTGTATATCCTGTCTGTCAGGATGCTTTTCTAATCAAAACAAACTCTACTTAGAGATATTTAGTTCTATATCTTATAATTTCTTCCTCTAATTCTTAAATTCAAAAAACTAGAAACAGGAAACGTGTTTGAAATAATTTTTAATTTGTTACTGATACTATTGCTAAAGTATATGACAAACATTGTCATTCCAAAGAAATCAAGCACAATCAAATGTATTTGAATATAATTAAAATTCATAGCTGAAATTTTTATTTTAGTTATTTAAAACTTAAGTTTTAGAATGCCATGTTTTCTTTGAAAGGACAAGATACATCTTTTTTCTGTGACTAGAAGAAAAAAACAGTTGACTGAAACTCAGAGCAATTTATAGTTATGAAAATATAATTTGGCTTAATGACTTCATTTCTTTACAAGCAAAAATTCAGATGAAAACTAAAATTTTGCTAGACATGGTGAATAAGACCAACTTTCATTAACCTATTAAAATATACAATGGGACCACCATTATAAAGTAGAAAATCAATTGTTATATTGTCAAAGATATATGAAGACAATATGAAAGATTTCTTAATTAAGGAAGGTTTCATGGGTTTCATATGTTAAAACTGATGCTCCTTCGAACAAGGTCAAAATGTTATTTGCAGCAATTCAGAGTTAATTTTATTTTATTTTATTTGGGTACCAGGGATTGAACTCAGGGGCACCCGAACACTGAGCCACATCTCCAACCCCTTGCTTGTATTCTATTTAGAGACAGGGTCTCACTGAGTTGCTTAGCGCTTTGCTTTTGCTGAGGCTGGCTTTGAACTCTTGATCCTTCTGCCTGAGCCTCCGAAGCCACTGGGATTACAGGTGTGCAGCACTATACTGGGCTTAAGTAAATATATAACATGTATAATGACATAAACACATATGTAAGAATTGTCCCAAAATTTATAACAAAAGAGCTGAAAAGGTTTTGGACATAATTTGGTCTAAGTAGTACTTAAATTTTGTGACAGTAAAAACTTGAAATTTTACTCAAAGATCTGACTGTACTGAGTAGATTTGCATAAAGGGTGTCTTGCAAATTAAAAGTTAACAAGAGACTCCATGATTGACATCTTACAAATAACTAGATTTACATGTCTTAGCAACTGTTAATAACTGTATTTCTCTACATTTTCAGGGAGATTTATAGTATAACAAAACTCATTTCCAAAATAAATAAAAATCTTAACTTTTTTCTTCTAGTATTGGAATTGAACTCAGGACTTCATACATGCTTAGGTAACTGCTCTGCCACTGAGCTACACCCCCCTGCTCTAAAAATAGAAATTTTAAAGTTTACATGGAGTCATTGTGACAAACAAGGTTTAGCCTAAATAAATTAAACTTATACATTATAGGAATAAAATTGTTTCACCATATGTCTGAAAGCATTACTTTCTGAATTGTTGACAGAATATATTGGTGCCTCAGTTCTGTAAGATATCCAACTACAAGATGTCCATTTTATTAAAAGCAACTCTTAATAAAATTATTTGCTGCACTTGGTTGTTTTTATTTTTGCTTTAGCACTGCTGCAAAGCAAGCACATTTATTTTATGGATTTTTGCTGTTTCTACTGAGAGAACATTATCTAGACACTACAGTTTTATTTATTTTTATTAAAAAATAGTTCATGAAACTAAATTTATTAATCTGATCAATGGTAATTGTTTTATGATACATTCATAGATTAGTTTTTAATTTGGTTGATGCCTATGTCAACCTATGCTTGAAGACAATTTGCTGAAGTAATTCTGCTTTATGGTATAATCTGGAGGTATCTTTGGAACTTAGCCCTTTTTTGTACCTATCATTTGGCTTAGCTGGTTAAGCCACAGTGGTAATGGGCTTTAGCTCAGAACTATAGACTTGATCACTCTAGGAAGTAAATAATATTTGTTTACAGAGAAAAGGTCATATCTACAGACTCTATCAATATATTGAGTCATTTGTCTTACAAATACAGCTTGTGCATACCTTACCGTTAATAAACTGTGGCCTAGGTTAATTAAGAATAACATATGACATGTATTTACCCCATTTCTGAACTCACCTTGTTATTAAAAAAAATTGGTCAACAGGTCCAACTTAAAAAGAAATAAAATGTCTTTTTTAAAATGTTGCATATAACGACAAAAGAATTCAGTATCCCCTTTAGTTCATATATACCTACTTTCTCTTTTCTCTTATAGATCAACATAGTGACATCATTTTTCACTGTTAATATTGCAGTTCAAAATTCTTTTTTCAACAGACTCCTTTATGTTGGCTTTCTGAAGTTTTTGCTATTGTATATTTACTTGAATAATGAGGTTATGCATACATGCAAATTTATAATAGAAGTTTCTTTTACAGTCACATTTCTCGAAATGTTAATTTGAGGGCTTCCTTTTACATATATCCCATGACTTTTTTTATCTTACACAATTTCTTGATCTCTTTCTAGCCTCAAAGGCAGGCTGGAACCAGGAAAATTAATACACAAGAGATCTCTCAAATATGATTTTTAAAAAATAAGTTGTCCTCTGTCTGCCTTAAAAAATCCACTGCCTCCAGGGCATGTCTTGTAAAAAATTTTTTTCTTCAAGTGTGGATAAACTAAATTTGTCCACACTGAATTGCCCCTAAAACTCTGCTGGCCTGTTTGTCTATTAATTAATTTAGTATCAGATTATTTCCTTGATTCTATCTCGGGTAATCCTTTGATAACACTGACCATTTTGTTCATCAAACATTTATAGAGACCTTATTAAAAGAGGTTTTCCAACTAGGTTTCCCTACGACATTCTGTAGGATGTAATGCTGAATAAATCATGACCCCTGCCCACAAGGGTTTTAGAGACTTTTGAAGATATACACACAGTCATGAGTCATTCAACAACAAGGCGAGTTCTGAGAAATGAATCTTTAGGAGATTTTTGTCAATGTAAACATCAGTGTGCTCACACAAACTGAGATGGCCAAAACATCATTAGGTACATAATCTTATGAGACTACTTTTGCATATGTGGTCTGCCATTGAGCAAAACTACTGCAGCACCCAGGACTGTACATATCATATGCATATGTTGTGGGCATTTATCATATAAATGTCACATGGACATATTTGTTGTATGTTTCAAACAATATGTATTTTATACTGTATTTATCTTTATTTGGAATATAAAGCTAAATATGTTATTTTTTCAGGGTTCCAATCTATTTGGGAAAAGAAAATGAAAGTGTTATGCTGTAAGACAACAATTAATATGATAGAGATATTAAAAAATAATCTAGCCAGGCATGGTGATGCACTCCTGTGATTCCAGCAACATGGGAAGCTGAGGCAAGAGGATCACAAGTTTGAGGCCAGACTGAGCAGAATAGCAAGACCCTCAGCAACTTAGCAGGGCCCTGTCTCAAAAAGTAAAAAGGACTGAGGATGGTGAGGGTACACAAAGAACTGGGAGGTAGTGACAGGGGAGACTTCAAAGGAATGGGAAGCAGTCTCTTATCAGACAATGCCCAGGAGGGAAAGGGATGGACTTCTCTGGTTTCCCATGCTCTCTCCTTCCCTCAATGCAGTAGTCATTTGAAAATTATTTATTTAACAAAAAAAGAAAGAAGGAGGGAAAGAATGAATGGTGAAGGATAGTGTTTTGTTGAATTCACAAATCAGGATTCATAGAGGAATAGAAGAGATATGTAAATTAGAAACTGAGATCCACATCCAGTCAAAGAAAAGTCTTTTCATTTGCACTCCTCCATTATCTCTCAAATACCTATCTGCAATGACATTACATCCCTTTGGTCACTAGCTGTCCCAACTGAATACACTACAGGAGTGCCCTAATCAGTTTCCTCACCTCTAATCAGGAAACCTCTACACCACCCCACCACTTCCATTCTCTCCCAACCTTCTACTTTGCCCATACCAGCACATGAAACCTTTCTCAGACTCAGATGTATTATCTTCCACTTTTTTCTTTAGGCCTGTAAGTCTTTATTCTTCTTTTTCCACCCAGATGGGATATCTGGGTGGGGACAAGCTTCTTTTCAGGCCACACAGTTTCTTGCAAGATTTGGCTCTTATTATCCTCTTTGCTTATCTGTAGCTAGAACCCAATTGCATTCTGTGGAAGTTGTACATTAATGTTGTAATTCCAGTAATGTGGAAGGTCCTTTAAGGTCTAGATCTTAGCACTTTCTTTGTCCTTTGTCTGGAAAATCTTCCTACCTTTCTCTTTTACCTTGATATTGCACTTATCACACTATATTGACACTGCCTCTTGTGTTAAATTTTTTTCCTAAGAGTAGAAATAAATCTGGTTTACATTTTATATCTACAATGCCTACCCAGATATTTGATATTAAGTATACACAAAGCGTCTATTTTATTTTTGTTTTCTAACCCCAACCCCAGATGTTTGCCATGTCTCAGGATTTTTAGCACAAACTTGTCTTTCTGTAACTTGTTACACTCATTTCCTATTTCACTTAGCCATTATAATTGGTATCATTTGAATTTGCTGATTGGCTTCGATTCACATTTTCTTAGTGTTATATAATCTCTTTTGGTCAACAGGAATTTGTACAAATTTTCATTATCTCAAGGTATTCAGTAATAGGTGCTACTTAATTATAAATACAGTCTCTATTCTCTTTGCTAATAAAGTTCTTATATTATTGTTTCCCCCAAGAGTCTTTCTTTTAACCATTTGCTAGCAAACAGAGTCCATTTCTGATATACATGTAAAAAGTCTTTTTTATTTGCCTGTATCTAGTTCTATTTTACACATTTTTTTCATTTTGAGTTTGCCTGAAAAGTGAGTTAGTTATCACCTTACACTATTTGCTTTGTATTCCTACAGCTATTTTTTAAATACAAAAATCAAGGAGTATTCATGAATGTTTCTGTTTAATAAAACTAGATGTATGGAAGAGGACTTGGAAAGTTCAAATGCTGGTCCCCTTTGTATTTCTGTGTAATTATTTTCATGCTTGATGTTTATATGTGCACATGGGCAAATTGAAAATTCATTTTGGTGGACTTTTTGAAAATGTAAAACTATTCAAATTTATAAGTAGCAGCAATATACAGTATAAACAGTTTATTTTATAATGGTTTAAGTGGGATTAATATGTCATATCATATAACTCAGTTACACAGTCATAAGTTTAACATGCCACAATTGTGGAATTTTTCACAGTATGTTAATAAGAAACAAAATAAAATCCACAAACTTTGGATTTACTAATAATACTAACTAAAATCATTGCTCTACATAAGTGCTCTTGGAAAGTCTTAAGGAAAAATAACCATACATTGGAGAGTAAGATGGAAGAATGAGACAGACATTACCCTATGTACGTGTATGATTACATGAATGGTATGAATCTACATTGTGTACAATGAAATGATATACCCCATTTGTGTACAATGAATCAAAATGAAGTCTATAAAAATAAAAAAAAATTTAAAAAATTACAGGTGAAATCTGCAAGTGCCTGAATAAAACAGTGTGTCTTCATTTTAGATAATTATGTGCTCTATAATAGAAACATATCTCAAAGATATATTCCATGGTCTTAATGTGTTTTGTCCCCACCAGAATTTCTATGGTGATATCCCAATCCTCAATGTGGTGGTATTAAGAGATGAAGCCTTTGGGAAGTGAGTAGAGATTAAGTGGCCTTATAAAAGTGGTCCAAGAAATTTCCCTGGCCCTTTGTATCATATGAGGATTCAGTGAGAAGGTGTCCTCAACACATCCGTGATCTGTCCACTCCTTGTTCTGGCACTACACAGTCTCCAAAGTGAGGCAAAATAAATATTTGTTGTTTATGTGACAGCCAGCCTATGGTATTTTGTTATAGCAACTTGAAGGGACTAAGACAATACACAAGCTCTCTCTGTAGTTGGAGACACTGATGACAAGCACAATAAAACCTTCTTTCTGTTATTTTTGTTACATAGCACTTAATTCTTGCTCTAACTCTTGATCTCCTATACTTTATCTTTGGACAGATGGCATGCTTCCTCAGGGATTTGCTTAAGTACTTGCCTTTTTTTCTCAGATTTTCTCATTATTTTTTAACTTCCTCAAAGTCCATCCAATTTTATAGTTTCATTGTTTGTTCATAAAACTTGTTACAACTGTCTTTCTGGGTTACCTACATGTCATCAGATTTTAGTTGCTCAGGAGACATCTTTCGTATATGGCTCTGCTTCATTCTTAAGCTCTCTATATCTTCATGTTGGACCCTATTGATTTTTCTCATTCCTTTGGTTATCCTTGGTTACAGAGCTTTGGATCATTTTGCTGTAGTTGTTGCTAATCTAATGAATCCTTTATGCTAATAGGTCCGTACAGCGTCTGTGAAATTTTCACTGTCTTTTCCTTCTTCATCTCCTTTGCTTCTCTTCTAATGTACAATCTTATAATTGTGCACCTCCATTGTGAGAGTAACTTCATTTCATTTTCAACTCCATTTCCAAAAATATTTTCACTGAGAATTTAGCTAAGTTTCTCTTTAAGCCGTCACTTGTATACTGTAACTCTTAAAAAAAGACCATTCACTATTAGCTGCACCTGGTTCTGCTTTGTCTGTCTTTCATGATCTTCCACAATAAATCCACATTTTTCCACTCTTATCCCAAGCCCCACTGCAGTGGTCTGTTCATCTGGTTCCACCTGGACTGAGAATCAGAAAACATGGAATTTAAACCTGGCTCTCCCACATGTGAGCCATGTCACAGGGGCCAGTTCATATCTATCCTTTAAGTTAATTGATCTGTAAAATGGGCTTAACAAAATCTTCCTTCCCAGGGTCAACTGTGACAACCAAATTAAAATACACACAAATGGAAAATATAAAGTGGTGCTGCAGAAACTGAGCCAATGCAGTGATGTGAAAACTCACTACCTATCCCCTATTTGTATTGATAAAGTAAAATTTCCTCTATTTCTTCACAAAATGGCCCATAGAATACACTAACAAGGCATGTGCACTGAGTAACTGCTTATTCAAAATATTTGAGTTTTTTTCCCCCTAACTGAACTTTTATAAGGCAGAAGAAAGATGGCAAGGGTATGAGAAGAGATGAGATAAGACAAAGAAGTAGTTTTGATACAGTGAAGATAACATTTTATAATCCAACCTCAGCCCTGGATTTTGACTTTTGAATGAATCAGTTGACTGAGAACTTTTTGATCCAAAACAGGGAAAGATGCCAGCTGGCAACTCTGAGGCTAAATGCTGAGATCCTCCTCGTTGTACAAAATGGTTTTTAATAAGAAACATGCATTTAATTTATTTTAAAAAGCAGGGAAGGATCCGATCATGCGGTAGTGTGGTATTTGCTAGGACTCATGTTTAAAGGCTGATGAAATGAAAACCTTGACATATATAAGCATTTTATTCCCTGCTTTGTTCACTGCACAGCAGATGTTTTTATTTGTTTGTCTGCTTATTTGCTTTTTTGCATCCAAAATGGTGTGATGTCAACGTAGCCGCAGGGTGTGGGATCAACTCTGGAAAATCAAACTATCTTGTTCAAAACAGTGTGAGTAACATCTGTAGGCATTTGAATCTGGGAACATGTAGGTCAGGGGCAAGCAATGAGGAATTTGAATGTACAGTCATCCCTCTTTATCCAGGGGTTCCACATTCATGGATTCAACCAACCGTGAATCAAAAATATTGGAGAAAAAAATTGCATTTCTACTGAACATGTGCAGACTTTTTTTCTAGTTATTATTCCCTAAACGATGCAGTATAACAACTATTCAACTAGCATTTATATTGTGCTAGGTATTACAAGAAATCTAGAGATGATTTTAAGTATATGAGAGGACGTGCATAGGTTATATGCAAATGCCTACACCATTTGATACAAAGAACTTGAGCATTGTGGAATTTGGTATGCTGTGGGGAGGCGTCTTGGAATCATCTTCCATGGTAACTGAGGGATGATGGTACTAAGGTGCAATTTGTGAGTACTGGGGAGGCTTACATTCATCACTAATTAATTTTAGCCTTTTATCTTCATACTTCAAATCAATTTTCATGTTAGGATGTTAGCATATTGGATGTCATATTGTAGGTTTTGTAGGAAATATGCCCAACAGAAAAAAAAAAGTAAATCAAAAAGAGGAGAGTGCTGCACATTTCCTAATTTTACAGTAAGCAGTCAAGTTTTCATTTGGGTAGGTCATTTGATTCCCTGCAGGTGGCTATGCCTGCCTCCGAAGAGAGAGCCCCGAGTCACATGTTACACAAATGAAATGCGATTATCTTTGTGGGAAGCATTGTATGATTTGGAACAAGTCTTTAGGTCTAATATAAAGATCCTTCAAATAAATCATCCAGCTAAGCTTCTGTGGCCCCAAACTCCTAATTTAAAAATGTTGATAAATGAAGTACCTCTTTAGTTAATAAATGAAGTATCTCTTTAGTTATCCTTTGTCAGCAACATTCATTTTAATGGAAAGTGAGTTTACAGGGTTACATGATTGAACTACTGAGCCAAGTCAGTGTTGGCAAATGATGGGCTAAATTATTGATGTTACACACTAATGAATTCTGATGAGAAATAAAACACAGACATTACGTTTCAAGTGGTTCATAATTATTTTTGTACTTTAAAAGCAATTTTATTCTTTTTTCAAATCATACTGGTTCTGTAAAACAAAAACATAGTTAGTGATTATACTAAAATTATTGAGTTTGTGGCAAAAAAATGCTCTTGCAAGTTTTCATTTCTGTGAAGATAATGTTATTCACACTAGGTTTCTGATTTCCTTATATACTTCTGGGAAAAGATAATTAAATTAAATGTCTAAATTTTAAAACCAGTGTCTTTAAATAAGATAATCTGCTTTGCAGCCATGGTTAGCATTCCAATAGATGCATTTATAGCTTCTGATATGTCTATCAACACGGTGACTGGAGTTGTGTTGAAATATAATTAATTCAGGTGACTACAATTATAGAGGGACTTCTCTGATGTAGATTTGCTTTGATGAAGAAGTTATCTTCGATGAGTGATACAGAATGAAGTGTGTACTACAGAATAATAGATATTTCTCAAACTTGGGGCCTGGAAAAATTTGAATCATGTTCATGTTAAGAAACAAAGAGGTCTATATATACGATGTTAGGGCAGTGGCCTTTATTATCACTTCGTGACTTACCTGTCCCAACCTGAGTCCTTTATTATGTGAGTCCACAATCTTCCCTATTCTGAGAATTGATTGAGAAAAGAGTGACTCAAACAAGGACTCAGTCTGAGGAGACCATAGGTCAATTTTTAATGAGGAGGGATTTGGAGTAGAAATCACATTGACCACGCATTAATTTGAAGAGTCATTACTTGCTGATTGTCTTTGTGCAAGTGCTTCTGCTCTCTACAGCTGGGTTGTCAAAGTCCACAAATGGGTAAGCCCCTCTTCTACCAGAGAGGGTTGTCATCACTAGCCATTCAGCTATTCATGACACTGAAGTCTGCTATGTAAGTGGATGACAAATTTATTTTTTATGTTTCCCTGGACTCTAGTTCATTTTAGGGAGAACATAAGAATGGTTCAGAACATATTTACTTTATTAGCTGAGTGAACATATTCACTTTATTAACAGTACAAGTGTTTGTGCTGTTAGATGATTTTCCCTGGTGATGATACATGCAGATTTATAACAAGAATAAAAAGCCAAAGGCAAAACTTCTTCCATTGCATGGATTGAGGTAGGATATGTAGTGCTGAATCAAACTTCAGTTCTTAGTTTGCTTACACTTTATATAAATCAAAAAATATTGAGACTTGTTTGTCTTAATTCTGTAATATGCCATTTCCCCATTAAGTTTTACTGAGTCCTTTTCGTAATCTTCATAATATTCTCTTCAGTTATGATCTATAATAGACTCGGCAACATTTGTGAATAATCCTCCTACAAATTTCATCTCTTTAAAAAGATTTTCCTTCAAAAAAATTCTATCCTATCATTTTCCTCTTGTTATAATGGCACCGTTCATTGTTTTACAATCTTGATACTTTTGAATGAAAAATCATGTGTCTGGGTTAATCTCACATCAAAGCAGCATCATTATATGATGATGATGCTAAGTTGTATGAAAAATACCTACTGGATATGCTCCATTAGTCACTAATTTTCAAACTTAAAGTTCTGTCTTTGAAAAGCTCATCTCCCCCACACCATTGACATGGCTTCTCCAGTTGAAAAATGTACTGCTGGCGTAAAGTGGATTAAAAAAGATGCTAGGATTTCTTTTTTTTTTTTTTTTTTGGTTGTTGTTAAGTTTAAGAAAAAAACTATAAACTTAAACACATAAGATTAAACACAGAACACATAAAATTGATATCTGCATAATAAAAACAATCAGAAAAAAATAAGTTCATTTTATTTTAAAATAAAATAAGGTATTTGTTTTGGTTTTACATGTTATTTCGCAAAATAAAGGAATTAGAGAATTTAATTCATGGAAGTTAGTGTTCAGAAAACCTTCCTCATTTCGATATACCTGTGAAATGACTATTTTTATCTTGGAATATCAACATTTCAAAGAAGGCTTTCCTTTGTTTACCTTCAAATGAAAGGAAAATAGATGAGGCAGTGCTACAATTGTCACCTACAGGCTCATGTGGATATTGCTAATCTTGTGTGAACTCTTAAAATTCTTTTCAAAATAGTGCCTAAATTTTCCTTAGAATCAAGTTTTAGAAGTATGTGATTTAATTTCCCAGCATTTGGGGGATTTTTCAAATATCTTTTAATCATTCATTTCTAATAATTTCAAAATTATACATGGTCAAAAATACATTATTTACTATTCAAATGAGTTAAATTAAGACTTGTGTCATGATTCAGCATATAGTCTATGTTTGGAAATGTTCATATGTACTTCAACCTAATGCAGATTCAGCCATCTTTGGATGGATTTTTCTCCAAATGTCAGGCAGGCCAAGTTGGTTAATGAGGTTGATCAAATTGTCCTTATTTTTACTGAGGTTTTTGTCTTCACATTTTATCCATTTCTGAGAGAGAAACATTGAAATCTCCAAACTGTAATTGTGCCCTTTTAATTTCTACTTTATTTTTTCTCAATACTTGCTTTAGATATTTTGAAACTTTCTTATTAGATGTATGCGGCAGGATTGTTACAAGTGCTTTATTAATTGATTCTTTCCCTTTATGAAATGACCCTCTCTAATCCTGGTAGCATTTCTAGTTGTGAGGTTTCATTTATTTAATATTAGGAGAAGCTTCTGACTGCACTAGGATTGGATGGTAAGGCTTTTCTGTCTTTCGTCAGTTGCTTTACATTTAATGTATACCATGAGAGGCAATGTAAAATTGATTTGAACCTGTAATCCAAGCGACTTGGGAGGTTGAGTCAGGAAGATCACGAGTTCAAAGCCAGCCTCAGCAACTTAGCGAGGCCCTTAGCAACTCAGTGAGACCCTGTCTCTAAATAAAATACAAAATAGGGCTGGGGATGTGGCTCAGTGGCCAAGTGTCCCTGAGCTCAATCCCTGGTTAAAAAAAAAAAAAAAAAAAAAAAAAATTGATTTGATGAAATGTTATCTAATGTGACTAGATCTGTTTTTTTTTTTTAAACTGGGGTTTTTAGTCCAGTTGTATTTAATGTAAAATATGATATGGCTGGATTTAGTACCATCTTTTTTCTATTTTTCATAAATTTGTTCCACTTTTTAAATTTTTTTTCCTTTTATGCTTCCTTTTAGGCTAATCAAATAGTTTTTAGTATTCCCTGTTAATTCTTACACTCACTTTTTGTTGTATCTCCTTTGCTACAGCAATATTGGGATATATAATGTTGGGATTACAATATGCCTCCTTCCCTTGGTTTCCTTAGGGTCAGTATCATAACATTTCTTATTAAATAAACATATAACAGAATAATTATATTTATCCTCTCACAGATAAATAATTCTATTTATCCTCTCATTTTTTTGTATGACTCATTTATTTCACATGTATGTATGTATGTTATCCACACTACCCTATAACATTACAATCTTTGTTATTTAATTCTTTTCTATAAATGACAATAAAAATCATTTAATTTTGCTCATATATTTGTCGTATCTGATGCTTTTCCTTCTGGTGCTACCTGCCTTAATTTTTGAGAGATATTTTTGCTCATCAGGGAATTTTGAATTGATTGTTTTTGTTTTTCTTTCAGCAGTTTAGAAATATTCTGCTAAGTCTTCTGTTCTTCATCATTTCTGATGAGATGTTAATTTTTAATTTTATTTCTTTTCGCTGCTTTTAAGATTGTTGCTTTATGTTTGGTTTTCAGGCATTGACTATAATTTGGGTGTAATTTTGTGTACGTGTGTGTGTGTGTCTCTTTTGGGAGGTTCTTTGAATTAATTGTCTGTCATTTATATTTTTCACCAAAATTACCATGTTATTTTACACTTTTTATGGTTTACTCCAGGGGTAGATGATAGTTCATTTATACAAATCCTCTGTAAAGAAATACTAAGAAGTACATGCTAATATTTGTTTTGGTGACTGAATGGTCAAAAATTAATTATTGAACATTTTGTGCACTCCTGGGATGTCAAACCTAAATTAATCAGTGTG
The DNA here is from genome assembly GCA_020662805.1 of Glaucomys volans. Classification (NCBI taxonomy): domain Eukaryota; kingdom Metazoa; phylum Chordata; class Mammalia; order Rodentia; family Sciuridae; genus Glaucomys; species Glaucomys volans. The sequence continues at coordinate 78,392 of JAJEJO010000217.1, forward strand.
ATATTTGTGGCGTTGTTGAAGACTTTACTTGGCTTTTCTTTCTTATTGTCTTCCTCCCACATCATCTAACCTCAGTCACACAGAATTGCCATGGTAGAATGGTTAAGAGCAGGTACCCTGCGGCTGAACTGGCTGAATTGAAATCCAGTCTGTGCTGCTAGCTATGAAACCCTGGGCAAAATATATTACTCCCTATGTCCAGTTTCCATTTCCCTGAAATGGGATACTCTGACAGCACCTCATAGGATTCTTTGAAATTTACGTTAAGATTTATAAAGTACTGAGAACATTGGCATGTAGTAAGGACTGGATAGACGCTTTGTTAAAAAGAAACAACAAAATGAATGTCTCTTCCATATCCTTGGGATCTGTTTGCTAGTTCTCCACACTTGCTCTGCTTGAAGCTGCACCTCACCTCTACAACCCTCACAATACTCCTTTTCCTCCATTTACATTCAGGTACTCAGTGTTGAATGCCTTTCACTCTCATTCTTTTACAAAGATAGTTTCCCCTGAATTCGGGCCTAAGTAGTGCACTCTGCTTGCATTTTGCCTACCCATAAAGTCTGCTATCGGTTCCAGGTAACATTTAACCACTTAACTAATTATCTCCTAAAATTGTTTTAATCTGCTTTTTCCTTTCATCTCTGATACTCCCTGATTTGCCTTTTATGCTCTACTAATACCAAATTGCTTCTTGTTTCCCCTGTACACTGGGGAAGGTGGGTCTCCCCAACCCACCTTTTGTTGATGTTTCCCTGAACCTTTAAGATGGAGTTTAGGAATCTCTTTCCATTCTCAGATTGAACTAAGTGTTCTTCTTGCCCTCATTTCTGTTTGCATAATATACTGGACCACTTCCTCTGTGAGATTATTTTCTCTTTGTACACACTTCCACTTTTGGACTTCTAGTGCCTTTCACATAGTAGACACCCAAGAAATACGTCTTGAAATCAATTGATATTCTTCACCTTAGTTGTAAATTGCTTAAGGTCCAAGACTATGACAGGTATTACATGTATTATATTGGTATTCAATAAGTATGGTGTGAATTCAGTGCTTCAATATGTTATGAAATTACATATTTTACATTTTCCCCACATATCAATCAAAATAATATTCTAGAGGCATAATTTCACCAGAGAAGGATAATGAGATAATACATCCTAAAGGTAGGGGTATAGAAGAAATGAGTTCTTTTCCCTTTCAGACCCCATATTCTGACACTGAAATGACTGTTGGCAACAGACATTTACTTCTTAGCTGTAATAGTCAGCTTTGGATGAGAGTGGAATGCTGATTTTACATTTCAAGGAAGATATTTGGTTTAAATAGGGCTCATTTATTTGAATGTTTTAACTAAGAACATTTGTTTAATTCTTCTTTTTGTTTATGTGCTTAAGCATGCCTTAAAAGCTGAGGCAGAATCAGAAAAACTGAAATCAATCAAGCATTTCTTTCATTATGTTATATGACTAGAGGTGCTCTGTCCCTATATGTAGTTTCTTGAATTCCCAAGAGTTTGAATGACGTCAGACATAGAGTTACAAGTTCTGTGTGTGTGTGTGTGTGTGTGTGTGTGTGTGTGTTGCTAAAGATCGAACCCAGGAGCTCGTACATGCCAGGTGGGTGCTTTACCACTGAGCTATACCCCTAGCTTTTGTGTTGCAAATTAAAAGTACTAGAACATATAAATGCTTTCCTGACTAGTTACACTGGCAAATTTTGATGAGAATTTGTACTTTTCAAATCACATTACAACAATATCAGGCAAAAAAACAGAAGAAAGTGAGTTATGCTAGTCAATTGTTTACTATGTGAAAGGCACACAATTCTCACAGTGATCTCATAATACATGATTTTTATACCTGTTTCATATCCTACATGATACTAAACAAGCAATAAACCAATCAACTCACCGACCATGCACACCAAAAAGCAAACTGTGCTATTCAGGGCAAGTAAGTCTGTATTTTCATTTCAATACAGAATGAGGGAGTTTTAAAAGTTCACTCTTTGAAATATTTAATTATACCAATTATAATGCAAAAAATTTTAAATGCAAACTCATACCTCTTCTATCATTTCATTCACTCATCCTCTATTTTATTTTTCTTAGCAGAGAGCACTACTATATCTTGAACTTGTTTCTGTATGCCTTGCTTCCCCCACTGGAATTAAGTTCTATGAGGTTAAGAATTTTTGTCTGTTTTATTTACTATTGTACTCCCAGCACCCAGACCAATGACTGGCACATGGTAAGCTTCCAATAATTATTTGTCTAATAAGAAAATTGTAAAATAAAATAAAATATATCAATACATGAGCAAACATGAGTAACATTCCTTCTTCAACAACCTCTTGAGGCACACAGACCACAAGTCTTACTCCCTTTGTCAAAGTCAGCCACTGGTATCAATGGTGTGCACCCTTTTAGACCTACTACTGCGGGCTTAAACATGTGCACATGTAGAAAAATTTATATACTCTCTCCAAATATAAAATATTAAAAATCAAATACATTATGCATTTAGTTTTTATAATTAAAATGATTTGCCTAGAATGGTATTCTCTAAGTTTTCTTCCTCTTAATATTTCTTAGAAGTAATTTCTTGTCTGTACAAAATTCTTCCTCATACTTTAAAACTTCAGCTTAGTTTATATATTTTAGACATCTGCTTATTTATACCTTCTCATATTGATGGACATTCATCTTATGCCCAATTTTTCACTATCACAAATAATATTACTATGGAAAACCTTGGACTATGCCTTTTTGTACAAACTGGGAATATTTCTCTAGTATAAAATGTGACATTATTCTAATTGAAGAAGACAAGACTTTAAATTTTGGTATTAGGACAACATAGTCCTTGACATAATATGATAGTTTACATTAGTTTGTAGCCACTACCTAATATCTTAAAAAAATGTGTTAGCACACTGGTTGAAAATTAAATATTTTTACTTAGTGTTAATGTTTTTCTTTTCCCTCCAGTTCTTCTGATACTGAGCATTTTTTTTCATGTCCCTTGACAGTGGTCTTCTGAAATAGGTCTGTTTCCTGTTGGGTTGTATTATTTCATATTGGTTTGAAGAACTGCTTAGGTTATTTTTATATTAAAGGTATTATATTATAAATACTGAAATCTTTTTCCTTGGGTTCCTTATGGATTTTTTAAAAAAATTTAATTTGTTCAAATTAGTTACACATGACAGTAGAATGCATTTTTTGACACATCATACATAAATGGAGTATAACTTCTCATTCTTCTAGTTATACATAATGTGGAATTACACTGGTAGGGTAGTCATATATGCATATAGGGTAATAATATCTGATTCATTCAACTATCGTTCATACCTCATACCTACTCCTCTCCCTTCACGTCCCTCTGCCCAATCCAAAGTACCTCTATTTTTTCCTACCCCCCTCCACAATCTTATTGTGAATTAACATCCATATATCAGAGAAAACATTTGGTCTTTGGTTTCTTGGGGTTGGCTTATTTCACTTAGCATAATATTCCCCATTTGTTTACCTGCAAATGCTATCATTTCATTCTTTTTTAAGACTGAATGATATTACATTGTGTATATATAACACATTTTATTTATCCATTCAAGGAGTCATGTAGGTTGGTTCCATAGTTTGGTTATTGTGAATTGAGCTGCTATAAACATTGATGTGGCTGTGTCACTGTAGTATGCTGATTTTAAGTCCTTTGGATATAAACCAATAAGTGAGATAGCTGGGTCAAAGGGTGGTTTCATTCCAAGTTTTCTGAGGAATCTCCATACTGCTTTCCATAGTGGTTGCACCAATTTGCAGTCCCACCAGCAAGGTAAGAGTGTACCTTTTCCCCCACATCCTCAACAACACTTATTGTTGCTTGTATTGTTCATAATTGCCATTCTGACTGGATTGAGATGAAATCTTAGTTTTGATTTTCATTTCTCTAATTGTTAGAGATTTTGAATAGTTTTTCATAAGTTTGTTGATCATTTGTAGTTCTTCTTCAGTGAAGTGTCTGTTCAGTTCCTTTGCCCATTTATTGATTGGGTTAGTTGTTTTTTTGGTGTTGAGTTCTTTATATATCCTGGAGATGAATGCTCTATTTGAGGTGCAGATGGTAAAGATTTTTCTCCCATTCTGTATGCTTTTTCCTCATGTTATTGATTGCTTTCTTTACTGAGAAGAAACTTTTTTAGGTTTAATCCATCTCATTTATTGATTGTTGATGTTTTATTTCATTAAAAAGTTTTTATTTTATGTAGTCAAATTTAACAATACTTTCAATAAGATTTTCTCATTCTAACTCAAAACTACACAACTATATATTTTTAAAAAATACTATGTATTTTTAAATTCTTCCTCTGTATGTATATAAATACACAAAATAGATTATTATAAATATGCATAATAATTATATAGATTATGTAGATTATGGAGTAAGCATTATTAATCTATTACATAAAATAGATTAGCCCTGAGATAGCAGACGAGGAAATAATCCACCATCACCATATACAATTTGAAATCCCACTCTTGCTAAATTCTAGATTCCAAATATTTGTGGGATTTTCTTGAATTCTCTATTCTGGTGATTAGCCTCAGGCCTGCTGCTGATTCTGTTAGTAAAGTTCTACTGGGACACAGGACATCTATTCATGTACTAAAGTCCTAGCTGCTCTCCTGCTATGAGGAAGAGTTGCATAATTTCAGTGCAAACTTTCTAAATTGCCAAACTGAAAATATTCACTATGTGATCCTCTAAAAAAAATTCAAGTATATTGTTCTGTCTTTTTGTCCATTCCTGAATCTACACGTTGTTTAAATTTTATGGATTATAGCTTTGGGCTATGCTTTGCTCTGCAGGAGCATAAGTTCCCAACTCTAACCAACAACTCTTTCTTCTTAAAGAAAGTCAGAGGCATTCTTTTGAATTTTTATCTTCCAGGTGTATTTATAATCCCTTCTTGAGCTTCAGTGAAAAATCTTATTTGGGTTCTGAGCATGATTATACTGAATTTTTCACAATTAAAAAATTTAGTATCCTCCAAATATAATCATCTCATTTATGGAAATGGTGTGTATTTAATTTTATCTACATTTTTATCTAGATCTTTTCAATTTTGCTAGCTCTCCCTGAAAGGAATGTACTATCTTTTAGGAGCTTTATATTTCAAGTTGTCATGTTAAACAACTGTCTCATTAATTCTATTGCTTTTTCAGTTGATTTTCTTAGATAACAGAAACATAATATTATCAGAAAATAATGATAGTCTTGGCCCTTTCTTATACAGTATCTCTGTGCCTCATTTGTCAAGTTATCATGATCATTTTATGAGGTTAAGGGATTTTTTTCTAAACTGTTTTGTCATTTTTATTAGAATGAGTATATTGTTGCTCTTATTAGCTATTGTTTCTCAGTATATCTTGAACCATAGTTTTCCTTTATCCTTTCTTTATATAAAGTTATATATATTTTCTAAAGTTGGATCTCTTTGTAGTTTTGACATGTGATGTTCTTTTCTCTTTCATTTAAAAAAATTCAAGAACATATGCTAATATTTCCCATTGTCATAGGGAATTTTTCTTGGATTTCAACCAGATCTTCCTGTATATACTCTGAAGTTATGCTGTCATGTACTTTGAGTTAGTTCATGATTGGCAGATTGTAATAGATTATATCCTTTACAATAAAAATATCCAAATTTGAGTGTCTAATTCTTTTTTGCCTCAAAGTTTCTCTTCTTTTAGATTAGACCTTTTTTTCATGATTTTTATTAAATTTCTATTTGCCTGAGGCACATCTCTTCTAAATAACATGGCTTTTATTTTTATGACTAATCTGTAAGTCTACAGCTTTCAACTGTGTAAGGAAACGATTTATAGTAATTGTGATCAATAATATATTTGTCCTTTGTATACTGAATACTCTTTTTCTGTCCTGCATTTTGAATTGCTCAATTTTCATGGTACTTTCATTTTCCATCTTGTATTTTTGGAGTGAAAATCTTATTTCTAGACTTCTCACAAACATTTTCAAATTATTGCAACTGCATTTAAATATCTTTATTATCTACAATTTAGCAATAAGATTTAGCAATATTATTCCTCAAGCATAATATGTCTAAATGTAGATGTTTCAAAAGTTCAAAATGCATATTTTAAAATAATTTCTATAAATTTCACAAAGATTCAGAAATTTTCTTTCGTATCACATTGCTAAATGATTTTGGATTTTTGTTCTGTTTTTTTTTTCTGGCTTCCTTTCATTTGCACAGTTCCCTTCCAGATATAGGAACTTGGATTGTCTTTATGTGTATTTATTTATATGGGAATTGTATGTGTTGTGTGTGTGTGTGTGTGTGTGCAAGTTAAATGAGTGGACATATTTCTTCTGTGCTATCGAAATTCCTGGCAAAGCAACTAGCAAACGTTTTTGTTTACTAACATGCAAAATTACAGGCAGCTAGAGCTGGAAAGAACCCTTGAACTTATCATATCAATCTTAATAATCAATTCATTATCTCAACAAAATGTTTGTACTTATCACATTTCAAGAAATTTAGTTGGTTCCAAGGAGACAAAGATGAACATGTAAGACATGAATTTTAGTTGAGAAGGCTTGTGTACTACTAGGTGAGGAGGCACAGCACACCAATATATATGCAAAGAGGTCAAGGCGATATTCTAAGAGGAGTATAGCCCTAAGAAGGTGCCCCTGACTCAGCCCACTGACTTTCCTTCAACCACTGCAGTTCTGAACACACCTGATCTGTGTTCATCTACCTTCTAGTTGAGCATCAGTAGTGTGCATTTGGACAGCAATTCTCCAGAGAAAATTTATTCTTGTTCAGCCCAAATCCATCTTCTAATCTATTCCATCCTTTGGTCCCATTGTTGGTTTCTAGAGCTCAACAAAATATATACCAGCATTCACTTTGCAGCCTTCAAACATGTGTCTTTTCAAAGCCATTTCCTTTTATGGTTAAGCATTCAAATTTTCTATATTTCTCCCTCTCCCTGATCTTTCTTATATTGCTGTTCTCTAGATAGTCCATATAGTCCTTAAACTATGCTTTCCAAACTATCTGAAATCCTGCAGACATGCCCAGAGTAAGAAAAAGTGCAGTGGGATCTATCATTTCCTTCCAGACAAAAAGATCTTTGCTTACTGAGACTAAGATCACACTAAGGCACTGTAGCTACATCACAATCTCTCATTTGAATGACTCATTAGTGCTTGGTCTTTGTTCTAAACAAGATGCCAGAAAAGTATTAAACATCACAGGATTAAATAAATTGAAAATAAAACAAAAATAATGATAGAAAAATTAAGTAAAAGTCACACTAAATATGCCAAACACTGACAGAGTGAAGAAGTTTTATATGATTGCTAGTGCTACCACATGCTTTCGGTTCCCAGGTTGTAGCAGCTCACTTTGGCTCGTATTAAAATTGGGGTCAACTAAAATCCCTAAATTGGGGTCAACTAAAATCCCTTTTCATAGAAATAGCTTTCAAGTCAAATGTGCTAATTCTTTATTCCAGTTATCATTCATCTTATGGGTTTCTGCTTGATCATGTAATTCAAAAGCTTATCTGGTCCACCTGGTTTTCTGCCAACTGCAGATCTGTATCACTGTCTTTTAGTGGTCCTGAAAGGAACTGCTCCAAGTGTGCAAGAATGAAGACTCTTTTTTAACTGTGTAACATTTATTTTGATTTGCTTTAACTTGATATCTGTTATATGCAATTAATTTTTCAAAAACTTCATCATGATTTTCTTATCCAATAGTTCACTAATATCATATGGTATCACTTTAATACTACTTTCAAAATATAAAGCATTATTTACAGTCCCAAACATTGACACTTAAAAGAATCCTGAGACTAAATCATGAAAATGGAGAACAATAGGATCTGGTCTGTTAATTGTGTTTAGCCATTTTGAATCAACTCTATACACTGCTACCCATAGACTCACTCTAAAAACATATTATGTCATTGTGCCACGTTTTCCTGTTAAAAATATGGGATATAGGCCAAAACAAGGTAGACGTGTAGTACTATCAAATTCCTTTAGCCATCTTGCTTCTCTCCACCCTAAAAACAACTGAGGGAGAATTGAATAGGTTCCACTGGTGGTATAAGGCCCTGAAGGAGCTTAGCAACTTCTAGGATGGAGCACTGGGCCACAGGCAGGAAGAGTAGCAGCTGGAAATACACTTGTAATTTAGTGGTATGTACAGCATGCAGCAGGAAGTCCAGGCAGCAGTTGATTTATGTGGCAAAGGCAGGTGGGGGAAGGACTCAGGGAAGACTTTGTAGAGCAGGTGATTGAATTAGGTGATGTTAAAGAAGTAAGGCAAAGAAGAGGACTACAGAAAGACGAGCATCCTCATAGGAGAGGAAGAAGGGCTTAAACAGTAAGTTTCATGATGAGTAAGAAGTTTGGGGTGGTGGAAGTGGACTGAAGGACCTAATGTGGAGGGAAATAGGGCTGGGAAGGCTAGCAGCAGCTGGGTCTCAGATGTTGGTGTGCAGCATGCTGAAATGTTTTAGACTCAATCCCCATTCCACCTAGAGGATTGCACACCTTTCCACAGTTTTGTAGCATGATCCTGAGGATTGTTTTTCACATTTTTATTAAAGACTTAATTAAAGGGATTTCTTGCAGACAAGAAAAGAAGCCACTGACTTCTTGCTCCTCAAGTTTCCCTAAATGTATCCAAGCTGGCTGCTGTGTCCTTAGATGCCAGATAGATGTTCCCACCTATCCTAGCCTGTGCCTTCATTTCCACTGTATGTAACAGCCATAAAAATAAGTAATTTGAAAACAAATTTGGCAAATAATATGTTGGTGAATTTCTAATGAAAAATAGAATAAAGGTTAAAACTAAAAAGTTATTCAAATGTCATTTTTAGTATCTAAAAAATACATCATAATTCACAGTGAGAATTTATCATTTGTAAGATTTTTAAGAGCACTTATATTTGGGCATAAGTATGGAACTTCTTCTTAGACTAATTAGAATATGCAGATAACTGTGAATATTTAAAAGGAAATCATAGGCCACCACATAATTGTTAATGTATGATATGTTAACAGATTTTTTTGAGGAAACAAAATGCTCCTTACTTCTAAACTAATGAAATTATATTTTACACTCAAGTTTTTGTTAGGTAAATTTTTGTTAACCTACATATGTTAAACATTGCCTTTTAAAAATTTTAATTTTCTATTTCTGAAATGTTTTGTTATAATATATCATCAATGGAACCCATATATAAGGCACACACAATATGTGCCATCATCAGAAGAAAATAGACATCAGTGAAAATGAAATTTGAAATAGCTTGGTAGCTTCAGGAATGTTTTGCAAAACATTTTTCCTTATTTGTAGTAGCAGCACCATAACGTGCATGTGTAATGAAAATGTTAAAAAGAAAAAAGATTTGGTTTGGAGTTCAGCATTCATTGCTTATATTGTGAGTTGCTGAAAACTGTTCTTAAAGAGCATGTGCCATTGTTTTTGTTTATCGTAGAATAGGTATTCTATTTTTTTTATAGAACAAAGTTGCAGTATTTTCCTTTAAGAGGTCACGCTTAACACATCTTTCAACATTTGAAGTGGCAAAACATTCATTTGAAATATTTTAAGTAATATTGCAGTAATAGTCTTCACAGGGGTTTCTAAAATATTTTAGTTTTAGACAGCTGATTCACTAAATGTTTTTACAGAAACAAAGGTGGCAAAATGTCACATGCTTCTGAAACCACAGTTACATTCTAGTCCCAAGTAGCTTATTTTTCAAAGAGAGTCATCCCAAATCTGCATGGGAGGACAAACCTCTTGCAAAGCAAAAAAGGCAAGACAATAGTTAAATAGAATAAGCATAAGAGGGTTTTCACTGAAGCAGATTTTGCACAACAGTGTCGCAAAGTAACTGGTGTCAACATCCTTTAAACAGCCGAAATGGCATCTGCAAAGCCTGAAGATTTGAAAAAAGAAAATACATTTATGCCAAATGTGTGTATAAAAATCTGTTCGGAGGTTTGTGAGAAATAAGTCAAATCTCCCTTTTCCCCCAAAGTCTGCATGGTGTATGTGCTAAGTTACTGAATTCATCCTTCATGCAATCCCAGTTTATTAAAGAGGTTAAAAATTTATAAAACTCTGATGGGATATGGTTTTAATGCTTCATCACACCACCCATCATTTGCTTTTCAATCTAGATCAGAATGATCTTTCCTACTTCCCTGCAATCACCTACCTGCACAGCTAATATTTTCTGAATACTCTCCTGAGATTCTGCCTGGAACTTGTCCAGCTGCATCTGGTTGAAGAGGACCACCAGTTTGAAGTACTCCCGCCACTGCTTGTGGAGCTTTCTCTGCAGCTGACAGAGCTAAAGGCAAGAGGGAGGGGAAAAAACACAAGTCAGAGTAGGAGAGGAAATTAATGGCAGTGTTCAAGAAGAATGATGGAGGGAAATATAGAAAGCAGTCAATGGCCCATTCTGCTCTGTACGGACCTGACAGGAATTTCACAGTCCCTTGATTTTTCAGCCCACTCATGTGCATTCATCAGAAACCAGTCACATCTGGCCGCCAGGATGGGGGGTTAATTTTCTCTAAATGCCTCAGCAGTTTTGTTCTAGCTGAGGCAAACTCTGTGACTGCAAAGCTGATGAGTAAAATATTTCTACTTCACCCAGTTTAACTCAAAACCGATAGCCTCGGGACATATTGAACCTTTCTTTAAAAAATAATCTTTTGAAGCTTTTTTGAATGGCACATCAGGTCAGGCCAAAGTTTAAAAATGTAACTTTAAGACTTTGATGGACACTGTGGCTTCTTTTTTTCCTCATAAAGCTTACCATTGCCTGGCAATGTGCGCTTTAGAGCATGACAAAACTAAAGAGAATTAACTTAGCCATCAACTGCAGAGGGAGAACAATAACAGGGAAGAAATTTCCAGCTAGAACTCCCTATTAATCTACCTCCCTCTGACCATGTGACATGGAAACATCTCACTGCATTGGAATACAGTGGGCGCAATGTTTAGCGTTTAATACTGGATCTCTACAGTGAAAGAAAGAATTCCCCTATGCAGTGTGCTGTATCATTTGAAAATTTAATCTAAAAACAAAAAACAGTGGAAGTTTAACCAAAGCAATGCACTTTTGCTCTTTAACAGTTAGCTTAGCCACATCATACAGAATTACTATGATAAGGTTATTTTTAATGGAATAAATTTAATAAAATTAACTATAAAAACAATTTTTAAAAACTCCAAACATTTAAATTGAATATATTCTGCCACTGAAAACCCTTTTGTTTGGTAATGTGGATAATTGCTTAGCATATTTTTCAGAATGGAAAAGTTAACAAAATTCACCAAACACTTGATATCAAAGTTCATAAAAATCTTTTGATATCAGACTAAAAGCATGTTAAGAATATGCTAACTTTATGTTATGTTCTGGGTTATGATCTGAGTTATATATCTGGGATGCTTTGTAAAACTTCAATAGTCAATGTATGGATTTGAGAAATCTTCTGTATCTATATTTCAATAAAACATCTCATATAAAACATTATTTTAAGCACTTGGCATTGCATGTGAATTGTTTATCCTCCTCCTCCTCAAGTATGCATTGTTATAACCAAAACAAATGTTGTTAGGATTTTGATATGAGATGTCCCCCCAAAAACTCAGGCAGTCTTGCAGGAATGTTCAGAGGTGAAATGAGTAGATTATGAGAGCTGTAACCTCAGCAGTGAATTAATCCATGTGATTGATAAATAATTTTGATGAGTTACCAGCTGGTAACTGTAGATAGGTGGGGTGTGGCTGGAGGAAGTAGGTCACAATTGGGCTTTTTCTTGGGAATTATTTCTGTCCTTGATTTTCCACTTTCTGCTTTCTGGTTACCAAGAGCTGACAGCATTCCTCCACCATAAAGTTCTGCTTCCTCTCAGGCCCAGAGCAAAGGAGGCCACTGACTTTAGTCTGCACCTCTGATACTATGAGTCCCAAAGAAACTTTTTCTCCTTTTAATTATTCTTGTCAGGTATTTTGGTTATGGTGATGAAAAGCTCATTAACACATATATATTTATGTTCAGCTCACAGAAAAATGAAGCCTCTATTCTTGGTTAATTGGTTAATTTAAGACAAAAAATACCTATGAAAAACAGATATTTCAACTTACTAAATATCGAACTACATTATCAAGAATAAGCTTATGGGCTTTTCAGATAATTTAGGCTATGGAAGATTATTGTATTACTTTCAAAGAGAAATCCTGGCAAACTTTTTATTTTTACTTTTCCTTTGTAATATAAACCAAATTGGACAGTATGTTGTATCTTGACAAACTCATTATGACATTTGTAAAATTTAACTCATTAGAAATGTTAACACATACATGAAGGATCATATTAAAACTTCACTTATTGTGGCAGAGGCAGAGGGTATAGGGTTTAGGATATGACAAGTAGGAATGAGTGGTGGTCCGCTATTTCCTCAAGCAGGCTTCAGTGATTTACACAATAGTAATTAAATTTGTTTTAATAATAAGGTGCATAACAGAACTCTAAATTATAAATTACTTCAATCTTAAACTGTGGGAATGGGTAAAGAAGCTACTATGGAGGGATACTAAATATCAGTAACAGAAGAAAAGTAATCATGATAGACATTCTTGAGAATAATTTCATAGCATACACATGTTGAAAAAAATTTCGTAACTCTATCCTTGGTCTGATATTAAAATATGACCTCATAGCTTAAAGATTTTGTTCTTTAAAAGTGCTAGATTGGGGATAGAGTAGAGAAGAGTTTATTTGGTAATAAACTAAAATTATCAGGAAATAATCTTTGCTTGTCAAGTATCTGATACATGAAAATTACACCTAGAAACATATTTTAAAATATATTTCTATTTCTATTTAGTTTCTACTAACTTGGTAGTTGTACTGATTTGATAGGTCATGGTCTAAGTTAAACATCCTGAATGAAGACGAGATTATATATATAATTTATTAACTAAAACTTAACTAGAAATAGTCTTTTGTGGGTGGGAATTCTGAAGAGATTAGATTCATATTACTTTTTTAACAAAGACAAAGAATCCTCCAACTTTATCAATTCTACTCAATGTGATTCATTTATGTAGCATAGTTCATAGGTTGATTGTATTCACTGTGGGCGTACAATAATTTATTATGATATTCTTTAGCTTATATATGTCTAACTTAAAGTTCATATTCTTAATGATGATATCACATCAATCTGAGTACAGTGACTTCCCTTGGTCTCCCTCTGATTTTTGGCAATCATCTCTAGATTAAGAGTAGTCATAAAGACATCCAGAAGCACTCAAAGGGCTATAGATCCTGGGCCACAGAGCATCCTTAAAACAGGTTGTAATGCAAAACAAACATATGTCTACCCCTGTCAGATACCAATAAGAAATACATGACAAAACCTTATCCACATATATTATGCTTGAAAATTTTTGTAACAGATTGCTCAAGACAAAAATAAATGGGAACCCAACCCATTCAAAAATGGGAGAACAGACTATCAAGAAAATAAAAGTTCATAGTAGTAAGCCAGAAATCACAGATTTTAAGAGGGTGACTGTAGGATGAACTCTTTCAACCTCATTGAATGGAATCAGATATCTCAGAGCAAAATACTACTTTAATTTTTTGGAGTGTTCTTTCTAGTTCAAGGCTGTGTTTACCTGGACCTAGCTTAGCTTTCAAAAGACCCACTTTCCCCCATAAGACTCTAAGATACATGGAACTACTCTGTGAACACAGTAGATCAGTCCATCAGAAGAAAATAAAAAATCAATATGATAGTAGCCACAAATACAATACATGGCAACTAATAGGCGTGTTTTAGAGGAATTCCTTAAAGTGCAGGAAATTTTTATGAGCAGGAGTGCTTTGACCTGTGTAAATGAAGAAAACTAAATGGTAATGCTTTCCACATCCCCAACTTAAATGATGAACAGCATCTTTGTGCACTAAGTCTATGATCAATAGTCTGCATTCTAGCTTAAGGAAGCCACCAAGACCTTAAATTTATCCATATGTAAGTATTAATGGAAGTCACCTAAGTAGAGAAGTTCTTTGAGGACTCTGTCAACTAAAAAAGAATAAAGATCAATAAAAAACTGAGTTTTGGGGGAAGAAATCTACAACTAATAACCTTCTTGAAAAAGAAGAACCATAAAGGAGAATCATTGAAGGCATTCTTTAAGAGAACAACCAGTGTCCAGTAAGTCACACACACACACACACACACACACACACACACACACACAAATAAGACAATCAAAACCAACATACAGGGTAAAATACTGAAGATTCTGGGACAGGATGTTAGATCTAATCGTTATGACAACTATTTTAGACAAGTGGTTATGATTACACCCCAACTGTAGTTTATCTGTGGATAGTGATCACTAGATAAATATTTCTTAAAACTTACTCAACAGATTGAACTGATCAAGTTTAACCTGGTAAATAACATAAACCAAAAATTTTCACAAAATATTTTATTACAGACACTTTAGAAATATACTTGTACAGGGAAAATAAAGTAAGTATATCAGGAATCAAAACTGCTACTAGAAATTTTAATACAGATCCTGGCCACAGCTGTAAGAAAATATGAGAAAAATATATAGGTATAAGAGTTAGGATGAATGTCTATGTGGAAAATTCAAGAGGATCTATATATCAACAATTGGAGGTAATGAGAGTGTAGAAATGCTTCTGCATATAAGATCAGCATTTAAAAAAAACACATTTTGAGATGGATGTATAGCTCAGTGGTACAGTACTTGCCTATCATGTATGAGGCCCTGAGTTCAATTCCTGATACTGCAAGACAAAATTGTAAAAAAGTAAAACTTTTAGAAATCAGAATAACAAATGTTAAATTATTACAGAAAAAAATTCCATTTATAACCACAAAATAAAAGGTAAGGTAGCTAGGTTTAAATTATTTTAAAACATGCACAATTTTGCTGAGAGAGTTATAAAAATATTTTGAAATATATAAATTAAAGAATGAAAAAATGGATGTATAATGCATTCATGTGTAAGAAAAGAGTGTCATGGACATGTGACTTTGCACACAGTTGTCTACAATCTCATCAGGTTTCATGGAAGTTGATCTAAAATTCATAGAGAAGAACAAAGGACTGGGAATATCAAAGGCAATTGTGACACAGGAGAACAGGCTCAAAGAATTTGCCATGTAATATATAGAATAACTTGATGTCTTAGGAACTAAAAGTAATATCAGCATTGGGATGTGTGAACATAAAAGAGAGCTGAGTAACAGATGCATGTACATAAAATATAGATATTTGATGTCTGACAGAGATAGCATCACAAATCAGTGTAGAAAGAATGGTGTAATTATCTCTGTGTCGAATAAAATAAAATCAGATCCTTAGCTCATAATATGCACCAAAATAAAAGCAAGGTAGATTAAAATGAAGAAAGGTCATCTTCAAAATTTTTGGAAGAATATATGACACAATAATTTTATGACCTTGAGGAAGGGAAGAATTTTTAAATGAAATATTAAAATAATCAATTTTAGTGGAATTGACTAAGTTAATCTTTTCAAAAATTTAAAAATAGTTACATTGGAACACAGAAACAAATCATAGATTTAGAGAAGATGGTAGCAATGAAGGGCTGGCCAGAATATCCTTAACATATAAAGAACCTCTATAAATCAATAAGAAAAATACAATCAACATGCCAGAAAAATGGTCAAAATATATCAATAGGCAATTCACAGAAAAAAAAACTGTTTTATAAACATTTGAAAACATGTTAACTTTGATAGAAGAGTATAAAAATATACACCTAGTATTCATCAGATTGGCTAATAGCTTTTAAAAGTCTGTTCACCAGAAATATTGGTAAAGATATAGAAGAAATTAAACTCTTATAATGTGCAAATTTGTATATAGTGTGACACAGATTTTGAGTGCAATTTGTCATTCATATTGAAGTTGAAGATGTGCTTTCCCTTTGATCCAGTAATTATAGCTGAATCTACACATTCTGGATCAGCAGTTCTCTGAGTGTGGTTCCCAGACCATCAGGTTCAGTACCACTTCAGAACTTGTCAGAGATAGTGACATTCAGATCTACTAAACCAGAAACTCTGGGGCCCAGCAATCAATTTTAACAAAACCTCTTGTAGATTCTAAAATGTGCTGAAGTCTGAGAAAGACTGCTTTAGAAAACCTTTCACTATGTTCTAAAGGAAACATATACAATAATGTTTATTTTTAGCATTACTTAGAAAAGTGAAAATTTAGAAACAATCTCATCGTCTATCTCTAGAGTAAGGAAAAAATACACTGTGGTATAGATTTGTATCCCAAACCCCGCGTTTAAAATGGATACACTAAAATCACAAGTATTACATGTATTATTACTTTATAGAAATAGAAAACTAAAAAAATACCTTATATTTTAACCTGACAACTATAAAAAATGGTATTAAAATGAAAATGGAATGAGAAACACTATCAGAAGATGAGTGGTTAACTCAGAGGAAGAAAAATGAAAATATTAGGAAGTATTGGAGAGAGGGTATTTAGTGCATCTAAACATGTTTAACTATACAAAGCAAATGTCCAGATTCACCAAGATGATGAAGGTACAAGAAATTTATCATACACATATTATAATCCACACACACTTCTAGCCTACTGGAGATTTAGTGTTTTTATTAAAACATGAGAAAACCTAAATCAAGTTGGCCTATGCAAAGAGGCACCCACCACATTTTGTGGCTTGAGGTTATTTTCTTTTCCAGAATTTATTGTAATCCTGTTTTTAAAAGAGTGTTCCATTACACTTGACCATCTGCTAACATATAAACACAGGCTTTTTTTGTACAAGATGTTTGTTATGTATGCACTAAATGTGATTTTACCCAAAGTAAATGTTCAAAATGTCAACTAAGTTTGCAATAAGGAAAGAATTACTATTTCTGGATGCTTAATAAATTGTCTAAAAATTTTGGTATATCTGTCTACCCCCCCAACAAACACACACACAATTAATACAGTCATTGGATAGTAACTTCATTTCATACAAAATTGAAGATTAACATACGTAAAAGATTTTCATGAGAATCTGAATCTCATCATTTCAAAAGGCAACCATAGAGTTCTATGAAGAATATATTAATCTAAATAAATAAAATTTTAAACTTATACACACATTGTATGCTATTGTGCTGAAATAATAAGAGACAAGTGTGTTTTTTTCTAAAATTTCTTAAATTGTTTCTGTGCATTACAGAACATAAATATCATTGGAAACATACTTTAGATAAAATTAAATCATTTTTCGAGACATATGGTGCCAAAAATTAGCTCCCCAAAGCACATAATTTAACTGGCTCTTGCAATTTAAGAACCTTGGAAAAACAGAAAGGGAACATTTCAAGGAAATGAGAAGTGTCCTTATAATGAATTTCTGCTTATAAGAATCAGACATAACAACAGTGTTTTTAATTAAAATACAAATACCATATGTATAGTTATCTGAAAATGAACTATAAATTGCTTTTGTAGAAAACAAAGACCAGTCAATACTGAAAATACAAAAGTCCCTTTGAATACAAAGTTCATAGTAACCAGCAGGGCAAATAGTTCATGATCAGCATTCAAAGGTCCTGGCCAATGAAAAATGATTTACCCATCACTGGACTAATGACAACATACAATTGTTCAAGATTTTACTATATAGGACAGATTTTCAACAATACAATATTTATATTTTTTGAATGAAAAATATGTTTAATAACTGGATGGTGGTGGTAAAGAACACAGAATTTTTTTTGCATACAACATGAAAAATTCATTAGCTACAAAATTGAAATAGGAAGTTTCAGAATCATTATAATAAAGAATCTTCATTAATACAAGACGTAGGACAAATATGAGAGGTGTGTAATAATTCCAAATTCCTGAAGTCAAAATCACTTTCTAGGATGAATTATAATAGCACATAGGATTTTTAGGGCAGTGTAAATATCTGTACAAACCCACAATGATGGATACGTGTAATTATACATTTGTCCAAGCCCATAGAATATACAAGAGTGAACCCTAAAGTAAACCATGAACTTTGGGTGATTATGATCTGTCAACATAGGTTTGTCAATTTTGACAATTGTGTATATAAAGCATAAGTAGTATATCCTACTACTTTGGTGTGGGATGCTAATAATGTGTGAGGTTGTGCATGTGTGTGTGTGTGCGCGTGTGTGCGCAATTAGGGGTGGACACAAAGGATGCACTGGAAATTTCTGAACCATCCTCTCAAATTTTCTGTGACCCAAAAAATTAAAGTGTATGAAACAAAAATTACCTTCTAATGCATGGGAATGGGAGTGGGTCTGTGGTGGTGACAATGACTATTTTTAGAGGTCACAGAATTTTTGAAGGATGCACATATATGCATGGATTAACTCATCATGGGTACCTGGAAATTTGAAAGTTCATCGGATATGATGGCTAGGGAGCTTGGCAGCTTTGTAGGTGAGAAACCTGCAGCCTAAGAGTTGAAATACTACAAAGAATATTTACTTTGGGAGAAAATGAAAGGCTTTAATACAGTCTATTTGTACTGTCTGTCTACAAACACAGTCAAGCAAATGGTCCTATTGTAGATTTGGATGTAAGAATTACATATATTTGACAAAGGAAAAAAAAAATCCTATTTCCTGCAGTTTTACATTTTTGCTTTAAGTAATCCAATTAAATCATATTTAAAGCTTTGACAAAATATGATAAAGATCACTTTGGAAAAAAAGCAGTATTTTCTTATAGAAATAAATTTTAGCTAGAAGACAGATAGATAATAGAAATGCACATATATTCATTCATTTGCACTCTAATATTAAAGTAATCGTTACAATTTCAACCCGCTTATTATAAGGTTTCACATACGGAAAGCACACTGCCTTTCTCAATCCCTGACAGATAGATAAACCTGATAAGCAAAGATATGTGCATGCAATTTTAATTCAACAGAGTGATGTGAAGTGCAGCACATAAGGCAAACAGCTAAGCCTTATCAGTTCTGGTTTTTGTAATAACCCAAACAATGGCAATTACAAACTACTCCACAGATTTTTGGCAAGGGAAGAATGACAGATATACAAAATCCTGTTAACACTCATCTTTTTATAATACTCAGTTACCAAACTACATATGTACAATATAAAAATCTCCAAAAGTAATGAGATATTTCTTTATTACCAAGTCTGTTTCACAGACTGCTGCTAAAGATCACGTAGCTCATTTCTGGAAATGTCTTTTGTCAAATGTGGAGGTATACTTATAAGCTAAACAAAACTCACATGCATTCCCAAATCTGGAATAGGTCTCTAAGGAAATTAGTAAAGAGATACTCTATTATTTAAACTATATAAAGAATAATACATTCCAAAATTCTCTATTCGAATCTCTGATGACATGACAGAAAGAGACCTACCTGATCCATACGAGATGCTGCTAAGTTTTGTACTTAATAGCTAATGATCAGGGCTATCTCTTTATGCCAATACACAGATGAGTTAATTTTGCATACTTTATAATTATAATGCATACTATGGCATTAACATAAAACTAATCTAATATTTTTACTTGTGTAATAATCACAATAAGCTGCAAAATTCAAAGTCTTCTAGGTTTCATAGCTTTTTAGTTCTGGAACAAAATTACCACATTCTGATAGATGTTTGAGCAAAAAAGGTGGATGATTGTTTAGATATTTTACTTACATTACAAAATTTCACAAATCCCAAGGACAGTTCAAAAAGAAAAGAATGAGAGTACATACTTAATTCTAAGTATTGTTATCTGCAACTTTTAGAAAGATGCTAAGCCAAGAACAAGACAATTAGAAAATCCATTATAAAAATTGTTTATATTTTCCATTTTCCTTATAACATTACTAAAATAAAAATCATTATATGAAAAAATAATTATCCTCACAATAAAAATCTAACATTGCTCAAATGAATAATTGTTTAAAACACAGTTGAAAGTGGACTTACAAGAATACTAAAATATGAAAGTTTATACTGACACTATGTTTTAGAGATAAAAATATCCTTAAGGTATCTGTTTCCTTGTCTGCTTGTCAATCATTTGCCCAAAAATAATTAAATCCCTTGATTTTAAACATGGCCAAGTAAATTCTCTAAGCTGATTCTTTTGCTATTCATTTTTGAGTTATGGGTGAACAATTATTTTTCATGACTTATTGACAATACATAGTCTTCCATGACCCACTTGTATCAATGCAAATAAATTAAGAAAATACTTTAATAGTCACATTTACTTAATATTAATTCACAATAAAAACATTATATCAAAATAATTATAGTGCTTACTGGTTTATTTTAAATTTTTAAGAAGAAACAGTATATTTTTACTTTAAGAATATCAAATTTCATTAAGAGTAACCCCAGAATTTAAATTTTTCAGATACAAGTAAACATAAATGCTTTTGAAATCACTTGTTGTATACTATTTACAAACTTTCAAGGGCAGTGAAGAAAATCCGAGACACAATTAAACAATGTGGAAGAATCAGGGAACAGAAAAACTAAAGACTATAGCTATAAGAAATAGGGCTCAGAAAAGCCTGAAGTGCATCCAGAATGCAAAGGCTTTCTTTTTCTTGCCTTAACTTTATGTTGCTGATCTAGAATTGCTTTGCGGCTAGGAGGAGTGCAAAAGGAAGACATCCTGCAGTATAGAGCAAATGTAATGGTTGCTAAAAATTTACAGACCTATTTGTTGGCTTGAACCAGAGTAAAATAATTGGGTCCAGGATATAGCAAATATAGCCAAGGATATCAATAATAAATTAATGTCTTACATTGGTCATGAATGCCACTTGTTCTAGTCAGCTTTGTCACTGCTGTGAACAAAAAGACCTGACAAGGACAATGTAGAAGAGAAGTTTATTTGGGGCTCATGGTTTCAGAGGTCTCAGCTCACAGATGGTCAACTTCATTGCCCTGGTCTCAAGGTGAGGCAGAACATAAAGGTAAAAGAGTGTGGCAGAAGAAAGCAGCTTAGGACATGGCAACAAGGAAGCAAAGAGAGCTCTACTCAGAGACAAAATATAAACCCCAAAGGCATGCCTCCAGTGACCTACTTCCTCCAGCCACACCTACTTGCCTACACTTATCACCCACCTTCTTTTGTATTTGTTCTAATTGGTTGTACATGACAGAAGAATGCATTTTGACACATTGTACACAACTGGAGCATAACTTCTCATTCCTCTGGCTGTACATGGTGCTGAGTCATACCAATGGCATAATTATACATGTATGTAGGGTAATAATGTCTGTCTCATTCTACTGTCCTTCCCATCCCCACCACCCCTTATCACCCAATTAATCTATGTCATTGGATTAATCTGCTGAGCAGGTGAAGGCTCTCATGACCCAATTATTTCACCTCTGGAAATTCTTGCATTGTCTAACACATGAGCTTCCGGAAGACACCTCACATCTAAACCATAACACCACTCCTTCGGGAAATATTATGAACTGAATTCCAGGATACACAAAGCATCAGACAAGAACATTGATGCCAATGATTAATATAAATGGAGCAAAATTAACTCTTAGTAACTACAGATGTTTGCAACATACTGAAAGTTTCTGATGATAATAGTACTAGTGTGATTTGTGAGTTTGGGTATCAGTGTCACTTGAACCTGACTGTCTCATGTATTGTCAATATGACTTTGGAAACAGAAAACCTCTTTTCTCCTCTCTTTCATTAGTTCCTTCTACTCAGACATTTCCTATCTTTCCAATGAAATGGCTCTAGGGAAGGATCACCTGTAGCATATCATGATTTATACTCTACTGATTCTTGAAAGCCCTTCCTTCTTTGCTTGTACCCTTGGTTTCCAACTATTGTTCTATGCTTCCTTTTCAGTCTTATTTATGGGGTATTCCCTGTTACCTGCTAAATATCAGCAATTCCTAAGGTTCAATCTTTAATTCTCTTCTTACCATGCTCTCCATGAATGACCTTATACACTTCCATAATTCAAACTACTACTAAAACAATGATGTTTCCCAATCTCGTATCTGCAATAAACACACCTCAAGATCTGAGTGGTCTTTACCAATAACTACTGGAGACTCCTCCCTATCTAACCAGTGAAACGTCATGATCAAAGTCCAAAGATAAATCAGGTCAGGAACCCTCTCATCCAATCTACTTTCTCTTCTTCTTGTCCTGTGATTTAGAATGAGAGCCATCATTCACTATGCCATCCAAGCCATACGCACCTTCCTGATGCTCATCTTTTGTTGTCTATTCATTTAGTAGGTTCCATCAATTTTAGTATGTAAGTAATGTTCTATTTGATCCTTCACTCCCTCCTTACCTTCGATTCCTATCACCATTAGAAAAGTTAGCATGCTGTCTTCTTTTGTTCATTGTATAAAATAATAATTTTGTCTTACAAATAATTAAGGCCAACATGCTAACTTTTCTAATAGTAGTGGGAATTGAGTACCATGAGAGCCTGTGATACATCAACTGAGACCAGAAGGGAGGAAGAAGACTTAATAGTGAAGACTGGGTTATGCAATATTTTTGTAGGCAAGGAAAGGCTTTTGAAATTTCAAGAATCCACGATTACTGCTTTTAAGTGGAGGCTCTGACAAAAGCAGAGTAATGAAGAGGTTGGAATCATTTTTCAATGGCAATGAATTAAACATACAAATAATTGAAGAATTTATGTTCTTAAAGATAGCTTGTTTCCCAAAGTAGCTTAACCAAGTCTTTATCTAATTTATGTTATTGACTTAACAAACATTTCTTCATGGAGCAGACATAGCTTCTCACTCTTTATTCATTGCCTACAAATTTTAAATGAATGTCATCCGAATGAATTAGTTCCTACTATGCACATATAATATATATTCACTATATATATTATAAATATAATATATATGCACATATATACATTCACTAGGTGCATACATATATTCACTAAGACATTTGTCTCTCAATTGGTAATGAACTACATTTTAATTTTATTTAACATCATAGAAATATCATCTCACTCTCACACGATCCTGTTTATACTTACATTTCTAGGTAGAAGACAATGTTACTACTATCATTTATTCATAAAGAAAACTTTTATTATGAGACTACTTTGTGCTACTCTATCCTGTGCTAAGTACCAAAAGTCCAGTGGAGTGGGTCAGCTGGTTTCTCTCTTCAATATGGCTTGCAGGCACATAAAAGATAAATATTAAAAATTTGATGAATAAAGAAGAACAAAATCCAACCACAGGATCTCAGAAAGGAATACCCACCCAAGATTCAGAAATTTTCTTGAAGGAAAGAAGGCTTTGAAGAAACTATTCTGGTAATTTTGAAAAGTAGCTCACCTGTTTTACTGCAGGAAAGAAATTTTGTTTAGTTTTTCAATAAAGTAATAAAATTTTCCCACTAAAATGGAAACTTTCATGACATCATCCTGTTTAAAATAATAGTGTCACATTTTTTAATGTGTGTATTGTACATTAATTTTAACACACACACACACACACACACACACACACACACACAAGTAACCATGTGAGATAATGTCTATGTCAATTTCCTTGGCTCAGGTAATAACTTCCCAATGCTGCGATATATCACAGCATCATGTTGTACCACATACACAGAGCATATGTACATGTTTCTCTGTGTGTATATTTACATAGACAAAATTAAAAATTATTGTCAATTTTTTAGATAAGGTATTACTAACTAGGAAGTAACATTTGAGTCAACAAAGCAGTCATTAATATCATTAAACTAAACTTGATTAACAGTACATAATGTAACAGACTCTTAATAAAGATCAGGGTTTTCCCAGAGGAAATGGTGGGCTGGGAATGCTCAGATGGTTTGGAAAACATCAAGGAAGAAGAGTTCAAAACACAAAATTAGGCCAGATGAAGGCAACATTTGAGGTATCATAGAAAGTGACCCTAATGATAAGAACTAGCACAAAGTCATGGACAGTCAGAGTGAGAGTGAACTCCCCCAAAGAGAAGGTAGAAATAAGTGCATAATGCAAAACTCATCAAACTTTAAAACAGTGCCTGTCCTGGGAGATCTGTCCCAGTGTCAATTTGTGGTTAACCCTGTGTCTATAAAATTCTAGGTCATAGCCCAGGAACACCACCTTAATCTTAAACCCTATCATCTAACCTGAATGGGTGAACAGTCTAGCAAATTTTCATAATCCAAACTAACTACATATACTCTCAATTTGCTAATAATAGAGCAAAAGGATATGTCATGTGCCTGGGCAAACTTTTTTCTTTATAAGAAAGAAGCACAAAAATAACACTCAAGATGAGTATTCCTTAGTCTTTGGGGACGTAGTTGTTTTGCTTATAGAAATTAATGAATTTTATATCATGAATAAAGTCTAATCTCTGTTTCTTTTATTCTTCCCCAAAATAAAAATGTACATGTTCTCAATCCTCTTCTGTTTCTGAAGTTAAACAAATCATGTATAAATTTGAGGCCATGACTCTGAAAAAAAATTCGTATGTTTCATTTTTTTTAACTCCATTTTCATAATTCCTTTAACTCTCTAGGGGAAGATTTTAGAGGCATAAAAATACTAGTTAAAAAAATAATTTATCAGCCAAGTTTGATGGTACATGCTTGTAATCCCAGCAACTCGGGAGGCTGAGGCAGGAGGATCAGTGGTTGAGTGCCCCTGAGTTCAATCCCCATTACCCCACCTCCCCAAAAAAAGAATGTATCACTGTTTTACATTGACCCAGAACCAATATTGAAAATTTATACTGAATATCATGCACTGTTGTAAGTGCCTTTTTGGCTGAGTGAGTAGAACTTAAGAAACCACTGGCAAGATTAAATCTACAAAACTGTGTTCCAGGAACTTTAATTCAATATAAGGGACTTGTTTTTAAAATTGCAAGTTTATTTTCCATTTTCAGGACTGTTTTCTGCAACATTTAGGGCCACAAAATTTTAGACAGGGCTTTCTTTGGCAGATTTTTTTTTCTTTCGTAATTTACTCCATACATTTTGAGAACTGGCAGAAAATGAATGAAAAGAGTTCACTGGACACTCCGAAGGGTGATTTAACTTTGAAACAACTAAATTCTTCATGCAAATATTTTTATTGCACTGAACAGTTTAACCACATCAAGGAAATTTCCAAGGACAGATCCAGGGGACGGGGAGTGAAGTCTGAGCACTGTGTGGTCATCATCACTGGGGGCGGGGGTGCTGTCTGCATTTGGGCTCTCTGACTAAACCTGGAATGCAGTTCACGATGCCTAAGTTATTTATTCCCCCTTGGGAATCCAGGAAAATCCAGTGTCCATTCTCTCTGGAGGAAAGCAGTTTAACTTGGGGTATGAGATCAATAAACATTCAATCAAAGATTACTGAATAGGTACAGTGGAAATAACAAGATTTATATAAACAAAAACTGTCATGCATAGCCCTGAAGGACTTCAGCGATTACAAACAACACGAAATCACTATGCATAAAATGTTCAAAGAAATAAAAAAGGAACTACATGTTGTATGATGGTGGAATGACATATTTGAATTTCTGATAATCCATGGTAGCATTTATTTATAGACCCAGGAAAAGTATTGTTTCAGAACAAGGGCAATGAAGAGGTATTTTAGGTAAGCTGAAACTGAGAGTTTATTGCTGATGTACCCCTGAGAAAGGATACAATTAAGTGAGAAGGAAAATGAATCCAGAGAGAAGCTCTAAGTTGCAAGAAGGAATGGTGAGGAACAATGAAAAGGTATATAAATTGAATGAATAATGAAAAGGAATGTAAAGTTAAAAACTGTCTGTATAAAATAATGATAAAAATAGAAATCATAATAAAAATTATAATCCTTAATTTAGAGATCTAGTAATAGAAACAATTGATTTATAGCAATAATATGTATGACTGGAAGTCAGTATTGTGAATCAAAATCTCTAATTCATTGTATTGTAAGTTACTTAAAAATGCACAGTTCTAAATAAAATAATCATATTTTAAGAAAAGTATCTATGGTTATATTTAAAGTTTAATGATAAAATAAACTGTTAAACAAAATGATAGAAATAATGTAATAAGAATAAGAAAAAATAAACAACAAAAGAATTTTCATTTAAAAGGCATGTAGGGAAAAAATAAGCAAAAGAAAAATCAGAGCAATCAAAAATAAAATGTTACATAACAGATGTACAAATGTATAATTGATTGCAATAACCATATATGGATTACAATTCCCAGTTAATATAGATTAGGGTTAAAAAGTTGTGCCTACATACACTTGATAAAATTCATTAAAGTCTAAAGCAACAAAAGACTGAAACTAAATAATCAAAACAATTTATTAAGCAGATATCAGCATAATGAAATCTTGGGCATATTAGACAAAAGAGACTCAAGACAAAAGCATTCTCAGAGAAATTATCTGTATCTATTTATCTGTATCTATCCCTATGCATAAAGGTAAAAAATAGTTTTTATCAGAAACATGTTAAACGCCTTTAGGCAACTAATAAATTAGAAATAATACACTCAGACTATAAATCAACTAATCTACCAACATTTGAGAGATTTCAAGATAGCCATCAATTTTAGAAAAAAATTAAAATAAATGGCGATGATGGACATGAACTAGCAAATATGTGTATATGCATATGTGTGCATGTTCACCATATACACACATCCATACACAAACTAAAAATTAACTGTCTTCTTAAGCATCTATAAAGCATTAGAACTGGAAACATAGGTTAAAACATAAAGTACAATATTTCATGAGATCACAGAACAACTATTATTTTTGAGAGAACTGACATGGTATAAACCACATTCTCCACAAGAAAGCAATTAAATTACAAGTCAAAAATCAAAACAAGTGAAATAAAAATATGTATCTTTAAAATGTATGGATAAAGTTCTGAGTAACAAATGAATCAAAATAAATCATAATGAATTTTAAACACCTAATGATAATTTGATGAATTTCAAGCATGTAAGTTGCAACCAGAAGTTAGAAGAGTTTATACCATATCATATACCAGCTTAAACACAACAAAGTAGTAACAAAAAATTAATAATATTTGAACAAAACATTGACAACTTTTTAAGATACCAGAGTAAAACCGGTGAGATAATATTATGAGTAATCTTATGCAAAAAATTGAAGATGAAATAAAATTGATAAAGTACTAAAAAGTAGAACTTTATAAAATGAACTCAAGACAAAGCAGAAAGCAACACTCTTAATTATTAAATAGATTGTTTTAGTAGTTAAAATTACTTCCACACAGAAAACACTCAGTTCTGAAGTTTTATCCAAGAGGTTTTCAAGTTTTAAAAAGAGTTTATTCCAATTGTGTGGAAACTCTTCCAGAAAACATAAAGAGCTTATTCCCCAAATCATTCAACAAGTTAAGCATAACATGAAAACTCAATATCAGATAAGCACAATAAAGGAAAGGAAAAATAGAATGCAATCCTTTTTGTGAACTTGTGTGTAAAACTATTGATAAATGTCTGTAAAATGAACATAGCAATATATAAGAACCATAATTAATCACAGCTGGGTTGTGTTTCTCCTTGAAATGCAAGACTTACTACAAAATCTAAACATACATTTTATCCACCACAGTAACTTAAAAAAGGAACAGAACCATATTATCATCTTACTGGATGGAGAAAAAATTTTGAAAAATATTCAAGACCTATCTGTTACAATACCACCAGCAAAAAGTATCTTGTTTGCTTGTATGGGGATTTAGTTTTTTCTAGAAAGAACTAGACAATAAATATTTAATCTTTGTGGGCCAAGTCTTCTGTGGGAGCCATGCAACTCTACTAACTTAGCTTGAAAGCAGACAATGCTCATAAATCTAATGCATATTTATTCATAAGTGATGAAGCCTCTGAAAGAGAAATTAGGAAAACTACCCCATTCACAATAGCCTCAATAAAATAAAATAAAATACTTGGGAATCAATCTAACAAAAGAGGTGAAAGACCTCTACAATGAGAACTACAGAACACTAAAAAAAGAAACTAAAGAAAACCTTAGAAGATGGAAAGATCTCCCAGGTTCTTGGATGGGCAGAATTAATACTGTCAAAATGGCCATTCTACCAAAGGCTCTATACAGATTTAATGCAATTCCAATTAAAATTCCAATGATATTCCTCATAGAAATAGAGAAGGCAATCATGAACTTCACCTGGAAGAATAAGAGGCCTTGAACAGCCAAAACAATCCAGAGCAGAAAGAGTGAAGCAGGAGGTATCACAATACCAGACCTTAAACTGTACTACAGAGTAATAGTAACAAAAACAGCATGGTATTGACACCAAAATAGACAGTTATATCAATGGTACAGAACAGAAGACACAGAGACAAACCCACATACATACAGTTATCTCATACTAGACAAAGATGCCAATAAGATACAATGGAGAAAAGATACAATGGAGAGAAAAAAGATACAAATGGTCCTGGGAAAACTGGAAATTCATATGAAGCAAAATGAAATTAGACCCTATCTCTCACCCTGCACAAAACTCAACTCAAAATGGATCAAGGACCTAGGAATTAGACCAGAGACCCTGCACCTAATAGAAGAAAAAGTAGGTCCAAATCTGCATCATGTTAGCTTAGGACCAGACTTCCTTAACAAGACTCCCAAAGCACAAGAAATAAAAGCAGGAGTCAATAATTGGGATAGATTCAAACTAAAAAGCTTTTACTTAGCAAAGGAAACAGCAATGTGAAGAGAGAGCCTACAGAGTGGGAGAAAATCTTTGCCACACACACTTCAGATAGAGTACTTAATCTCCAGAATCTATAAAGAACTCAACAGATATATGAAAAAATGTTCAACATCTCTAGTAATAAGAGAAGTGCAAATCAAAACTACCTTAAGATATCATCGCACCCCAATTAGAATGTCTGTTATCAAGAATACAGGCAACAACAGATGTCGGCAAGGATGTGGGAAAAAAGGTACACTCATACATTGCTGGTGGGGTTGCAAATTAGTGCAGCCACTCTGGAAAGCGGTGTGAAGATTCCTTAGAAAACATTGAATGTACTCACCATTTGACACAGCTATCCCACTCCCTGTCCTACACCCAAAGGACTTAAAATCAGCATACTACAGTGATGCAGCCACATCAATGTTCATAGCTGCTCAAATCACAATAGTTACATTGTGGAACCAGCCTAGATGCCCTTCAATAGATGAATGGATAAAGAAACTGTGGTATATATACACAATGGAATACTATTCAGTCATAAAGAAGAATAAAATTATGGCATTTGCAGATAAATGGATGCAGCTGGAGAATATCATGCTCATGGAGATAAGCCAATCCCAGAAAACCAAAGGCTGAAGGATGTCTCTGATAAGTGGATGATGATACATAATATGGGGTGGGAGGGAGTCAAGAATGGAGGAAGGATGGATTGCCTAGAGGAAAAAGACAGGTGGGGACAGGGTGGGGTGGGGAAGAAAAATAACAGAATGAGACAAGCATCATTACCCTACACACATGTATGATTATCAAATAGTGTGACTCTACTTTGTGTACAACCAGAGAAGCAACTGTACTCCATTTGTGTATGATGAATCAAAATAAATTGAATTTAAAAAAAGAAAATACAAACATAAGTGATTGCAGTTGTACTACAATAAAGTTTCATTTACAGAATTTGAATGTGATGTAATTTTCACATCAAGAAATATTTTCTTCCTTTGATTTGCTTTCCAACTATCTAGTAATATAAAGCTTTTCTTATCTCACAGGCACGACCAAAGTATGTGCCAGCCAATTTGGTGACAGAGCTGCAGTTTGTCTACTCTTGTTATAAAACACTGTACTGGAGAAGCTAAACAATGTAGTGAGTTAAGGAAAAATACATATGTTTGGAAAGATGCAAACATATCAAAGTAAAGAAACTGTTATTGATTATTTATATAAATAATGCAAGAAAATTTATTGTTAAGTGATAAAAAATAGTGAGAAACTTGCCAGTTGCTATTTAGAAATCAAAATTTTATTCATTATTAGAAACTATAATTACAAATTTTTTTACCATGGCATAAAATTATAAAGTGATTTGAAACAAATGTTTTTTATAAGTTGAACAGGATCAACACAGTAAAGGTTAGAAAACTTGGCACTGAAAGAGATAAGAAATGAATACTGATAGTGAAATTACAAGAAAATATATTCATAAAGGAAGAGATTTTAAAATTTTGTTTCATCAAATGTTCATCAAAGTACCACAAAAATGAAAACAGTAACCTATAATTGGGAGAAAATATTTGTTACACAACCAACAAAATATAACATCTAAGATTTTCACGTGAGTTCAATGGTTAGGTGGCCCTGGGTTCAATCCCTGGTATAAAGGGAAAAAAACTGCAATGGTAAAATGAACAAAAGACATTAATCCATAAAGGAAAACACAAATCACATACTTGTAACAAGAAAGTACAAGTTGATGACACAATGAGATATTCTTTTATACCCATTAGATTATGAGAAATTATCTTCTTTACATAATAATTATAATACTCATATGGTATTTAATATCATTATTATTTGAGTATTTTAAGCACTATGTACAATATTTACATTATTCTTACATAAAATGGGTCCTATTATTCTTACCTTACAGGTTAGACAAAGGATTCTTAGCAAGAATAAATAACTTGCTATCTAATGGTAAAACTGGAACTAAAATCCATGTCTGCCTGACTTCGTATTTCATATTTTTCATCATTATATTTGGTAATGATACTTTGATAAGTATTTGCTGAATAAATAATTTAGTTGGTGTAAACTAGAGAGGCATTTTCTTTCAAAGTTGTTAATAAGCAAGTTTTAACTACTCTTTGTTCTCTTTGTTACATACTGTCTCTTCTTTTTCACATTTCTAATCACTAGCAACAGCCCCTGTGTCTTCATGCTGCCCCTGGCTGTTTTCTAGCTGCTTCTTCAAAGCCCATGTTCTTAGAGAAGCCTTCTGCTCCACATCCCCAGCAAAATTTTTTCTGTTTGGTCCTATTCCTGAGTTTCTACATTGAGACACATCCTTGTGTCTTAAGGAGTCTTATTAGACAATTTCTATTTTATATAGCAGTGTTTCTGAAGAGTGTGTCAACTACTCCAGGCACTTAAAAAGGACATCTACCATTGCTTTATCTAAGGGAGTAAATCTAATGAGAAGAATTTAAGTTATTGAACAGTGTTTGTGTTAAGTAGTTTAGAAATTATGGGAACTTCTAGGTCTTTTCCCAAATTATACCACAAAAATGGCTACACATTCTATAAATTCAACATGGAGACACTCTTAGTTCTTGGAATAAAGGAAAGTGTAATAGCTGAACGAATTTTATTATATTTTCTGTCATGTTAGCATAAGTACTGTAACAATGTGTCAAGTCAAACAATTTTTTTTCTTATTTCAGTAAATGAGCTTTTTGGAGATCTAGTCTCTCCTTTGTTCTTCTGACAGCTTGTTCTGCTCATTACATGAAATATGGGATTATCAAATCAATAAGATTTCACTGTTTCTGAAATATATTTTAAAAATGGGATAAACTTTCTGAATTTTCCTAAATGCAGGTTTCAAGTCAAATTGTAAATTAAGAAGCTGACACACCAAACTATTCATGACCATTCCTAAAACTATGGCTCATAGGTGTTCAAAAGATCCATTCAAAGTGAGCTCCTCCAAAAAAAGGAAAAAATAATTCATAAGGTGATGTCCAAGAGAATTTTGAAGGCTTAGAGAAAATGTAAGGAAAAATGTATGTAGACATTGTGAAAAAAAACGTTAAGAGACTTCTGAGGAATAAGGAAGAAAGAAGTATGTAAAAGATGGGAAGAAATAAGATATTATTACCTTTCCTTTTAAAAAGGTGTGAATCAGAAATTTAAGGATGTCCCTTGAATGTGATGTTTTATCATGCAAAGATGAGCACTAGTTTATTTCAGGTTGCTACAGGTGGTTCTATGTCTGCTTTCTCTGCTGTCATGTTAGTGTGCAGGAACAAGGGATATTTCTCTTTGTGTTCCTTGTACTTTGTTCAGGGCCACGAGCATGGAAAGTCCTCAACAAATATTATTTGAATGACTTAATTAATAAATATAAGTCCTTTAATGAGTGTCAAGAAAGCTGGGTTCTTTTCACTTCAATTACAACAAATTGTACATTGTAAAATTTTATTGGCTATTATGCCTGTTGAACCAACACCGCAGGTTAACTCTCTACAACATGGTCCTGTCTTGTAACAGATCACTACTCTATGGAGAAGCCTTTCCTGAGGCATCTCCCTGTCTTGGGTAGAAAAAAACTCTTCCTCTTCCATGCTCCCATAGAGGGCTAATATTATTTCTAATAAAGCATGTATCATATTAAATTGTCAACTTTATAACATGCAAGTTTTGGCAGTAGATCCAGAGCATATTGAGCTCAAGATCTGTTTGTTTTGTTCCCAGTTGTAGTGTTATTGCTTAGTACCATAGCAGGAACTGGGTAACATTTGTTCTGTGAGAATTAGAGATAGCATGTCATAACAGTATAAATAATGGCCCCCTTCCCTGAAATGTCCATAGTTTAATCCCTATAATCTGGCAACATATTACCTTACCCTGAAAAAGGTACTTTGCAGATATGATTAAGTTGAAGCTGTTGAGATAAGGAGATTGTCCTGGATTATCCAGTTGAGCCTGATGAAATGATAAGCGTCCTGAGAAGATATCTGTGAAATATCAAGTGAGTCTTACAGAAGAGCTAGAAGCAATGTGGATTGACCTCCCTCTAGTTGCCCAAAGGCAGGTATGGCTACAGGAAGGGAGAAGCAGAGTCCATGAAGAAGACAGGATGACATCATTCTCATGTCACTGTGAGGAAGGGCCCATATACCAACAAATGCCACAGCCTGTGGAAACTGGACAAGGTAAGGAAACATGTCCCTTAGAATTTCTAGAAAGAACCCATCCTGGCTATACTTTAGCTTTATCCCATCGATGTTGGATTTCTAACATCCAGAACTACAGAATAAATTTATGTTGCTTTAAGACACCAGGCCTCCAACTTTTTCTAGCATAGAGAAAAAAATGGTGAAGCACATGGAATTATAACTAAGCACTTTTAGAAAGGTATGGAGTGAAAGTTGTTAGACAATAAAATTTCCCACCTAATTTCAAGAGACACCATATTTTCTCATCCTTAAATAACATTTACTGAACAGCTATTGCCTAAAAAAAAAAAAAAACTGTATTAGGAGGAATAGAATATATCACTTTGTGAGACAAATTCCTGTGCGTTTCCAACAGAGTCGAATCTGCAAAGGCCAGGTACATAAGGCACATTTATATGTAACTAGCAATATAAAGTAGTATTTGTGAAATATTAAGTGAGTCTTACAGAAGAGCTAGAGACAACATGGATTGACCTCCCTCTAGTTGCCTTGGTCCGAGATGGCCTTCTGGAGGAGGTAGACCTCAGCATGACCTGAGGTACGCTGTAAAAAGGAGAGGAATCTTCCATATTGGGGAGAAACAAAGGTCATGCTAGTAAGAGGGGAAAAAGAGCAAGGAAAGCTGGCCTACAGGAATTAGTTAAGTCTTTCTGGGCCTCGGTGAACAATAAAATCTAACTAAAAGCAAAAAGAAGGGGTGAAATGGGAGGGAAAAAGTAGAAATAGAAAGTGGAGGTACTGAACAATGGATGCAGGGGGTGGGATTTCACCCTGTAGTTAGAGTCCTTGTCGCTCTGACCAGGGAGGTCTATACACAGTACAATGCTGCTGCTTCCCTCCTGAATCCGTCCAGTTTTATCAGCTCTTTGGTAACTGGAGGCATCATGTACTCCATTATGCAGAGTGACCCAGAGTAACCTCGGAGTTACCTGTGAGTCAGTCTTTCCTTAGTCCTCATGCATCCGCATCCAACTGGTTAATAAATATTCTAACTCCTGAATATGTTAGGATTCCATTCTTTTTCTCTAAACTTATTGCTGCTGTTTTGTTTTTGTTCTTCAACTTACTTTATGAACTGTTTCATAAAGGGTGCTACAAATGTAGAAAGAAACCCAAGATAATGCAGAGATGAAAGTCAAAACACCCCAAAATTTTAAGGATAAGGGATCCATCCTGAAATCATGATTTCATGCCAATAGGTATAGTTTTTTCGTTTGCTTAGTGGTTTACTTGAAAATATTTAGCATTTTGTTTGTAATTTGATGACAGCAGCTAAGGTATGCTAATGACTTCAAATGAGAGTTGGCAATGACTACTCTCCTGTTCATAAGAGCTAAATTGGACTGGCCATGGTGTAAAGGCAATCAGGTAGTTCCTGGGAACAGCATTTCATTAATCTGCCTGTGGTGCTGCATGTCAAACAAGTGAGAATGCTTATTGTTATAGTTTGGATATGAGGTGTCCCCCAAAGCTCCTGTGTTGAAGTGGAGGTGAAGTGTTTAGATTATGAGAGCTGTAACATAAGCAGTGGGTTAATCCATCTGATGGATTAATCATTTAAATAATGAATTACTGGGTGGGGTAGGCAGGGTAGGCAGGCAGGTGGGGCATGGCTAGAGGATGTGGGTCACTGGGGGTGAGCCTTGAGGATTATATATTTTATCCCTAGCTCCTCACATTCTCTCTCTGCTTCCTGGCTCCCATGAGCTGATAGCTTTCTTTTGCTACCCTATCACCATGTTGTTTTCTGCCTTACTGAATGTTCAGAGCAGTGGAGTCTCTGACCACAGACTGAGACCTCAGAAACTGTGAACCCCAAATAAACTTTTCCTCCCCCAAGTTATTCTTGTCCGGTATTTCAGTCACAGCAACACAAAACTGACTAATACGCTTATCAAGGGAAGGAGGAACTTATGATGGCTCATAATGATGACAACTCTGCAGCTAAGAATCATAGTTTAACCATAGAAAAGAAGTTGTCTCTTTTCATAGATTTCCCCTTTTTGCAGAAAAGCAATTGCTATTTAAGTGTATAGAATTGTTTAGTCCTGAATGTGATGCCTCAAAGAGCAATTCGAAAATATGATTTTGTATTAAATTGATATAGTTCACTTTCTAATCTTTTTGTAAAAGGGTGCATTAGGAAATAAAATTGCAAGAAGGAAAATGAATCACCAACTGATTTGTATCAGATTTATTAAAGAAAACTATAACAGAGGCCTAAATGAGGACCAGATATATAAAGAATAAACAGTTGTATGCTATAGCACTTTAAAAAAAATAACTAAACTGCTTGTATTTCGGAGTTAATATGTTAGTTGGATTAATAAATGCTTCTGGCCATATTTCTTCTGAATAATATAAACTGCTATTTCTCTTTAGGGGAAAACAAACTAAAAAAGAACTTTTAGACTTATCACATTCTACAAAAGCATGGTATGTCACATAGATTTTTTAGTATAAATCAATTGAATTATCAAAGCAAGAAGGTTAATTACTGCCCAATAAGCATGACAGTTCTTTCAGTTTCTTTAGGAGAGTAGAGAAAACCCTACAGCATGTAGTCAAGCATCCTTGTGTATCATTGTGAAGTTACCTTGATCTAGATAATTTGTGAAAATAAAGTGCAAATTCAAATTTAAAAGCAGAATTCAGCTACATTATCAGATATGTGATAAATGGATAAAAAAATTGGTGGGCCTTCCTTCATAGCAGATTTGGTTTAAGTAAAGACAGCTGTTAAAAAAAAAATTCCAGTCATAAGAACATGAAAGATGATGACAACCACACAATATCAGAAACATAAAATCCTGGGAATAGCACTGAAAACAACAAAGTCCTATAAAATCTACAATTATCAAGTTATGAAGTTTTATTGAAATATAAGGTTCCCAGTTTAATCCTTTCAACAAACTTGAGTGTGATATTATAAATATTCCTACTGTTATTTATAAAGAAACTTAAACACAGATATTAAGTAATCTTAATCAAGCTTACTTAATCAAGGAATAGTATGCAAGAAATTAATGTAAATTAAAGAATCAGAACAAAATTAATAATATTGAAAACATTGGAAATTTGGAAAACTATAAATTATATTCTCAGCTCATATAATTCACCAAATAATATCCATTTTATGGGAATATGCTCAATATATAATGTTATATGAATGAAGTAGGATGTAAAACTGCAAGTATAATATGATTTCAAACTGGTAAAATATGAATTAAAGAGTTAAACAGAAACAATTAAACCATAGGAACCAGAAGAAAATCCAGATGGGATTTTAATTGATCATGGGATAGGCAACTATTATCTAAGCATAAAACAATGGAATAAATCATAAAGAAAAAATCCAAATGCATTTGACTGCAAGCAATATTTAAAATGCTAAATAAAAAACAAAAAACTTAATCTAGAAAATATTTGAAGCAAAATAGTAGACTATGTGCTATAAAGAGATCATACAAATCAATAAGAAAAAAAAATAATACTTCCATAGAATAAATGGGTGAACAGCAGGAACACATTAGAGATGAACTAATATTAATGTTAAAGTTATAGAATGTCCAATGCTATAAATATCAAAGAAATATATAAAATGACAATGAGATTACAGAGCTCACTTTCCTCCCATTCCAATTTACAATATAGGCATAACATAAATCACCTCTTTTCAATTTTAATTTAAGTTCTAATCCCTGGAACTCATGTACAATTTTGTCAGTAGTGCAAATGGCCCCAGTGCAATTTCTATTCTTTGTGAGGGAGAGGGGAGTGGGGAAGGAAAGGCAGGTGTGATCGCTGATTTTATATGTCAACTTGGCAAGGTCATGGTGTCCAGATATTTGCTTACACAGGAATCTAGGTGGGTTTTTTTAGAAAATTTTTAGATAGGATTAACAATTAAATCAGTAGGTTTTGTGTACAGAAGATTGCAGTCCAGTGTGGGTGGGCCAAGACTGATATGCCTCCCCACCTCAAGAAAGAGAGAATTTTGCTGACAGACAGCCTTGGGTTCAAGCTGCAACTCTCCCTTGAACCTCCAGTCTGCTGGTCTTCTCTAAAGATTTTAGATTTGACATCCCCAAAACTGATTCCCTAAATAAAATCTCTTTCTAACTCTTTGTCTCTCTACTGTATTGATTCTTCCTCTGGAGAATCCTGACTAATACAGGCAGGTATCTAAGGAAGGCAAACACAGTTGTTTCAAATATTAGGAATTTTATGTAAGACTTTGATGGGGAAAAATTAGTCATCTCAATCATTCTTGTAATATTCAAAATAAATTAATGCCACTTTTGCTAAAGTTCCAATTTTGTGCATCAAAGAGAGAATAATGATATTTTACCATGAAACTCTTGCCAGTAGTGAAAATCTGGAATAACTGGAAGTAGACTGGAAGTCTAGTACCAAATGTAAATGTGCCAGTTTTCTAATTGATTGTGATACCTTTTCACTTGGATTTACATGGAAGACTTAAATATTTCCTTTAATATAAGACTATTTTTTCAACAGAGGAGAAGTTAATAAGCACATTCTTCCTTTAGTGTAAGGTTAATTTATAATCTAAGTGTCAGTTATCATATGTAAGAACCTATGAGATTCAACTGGTTGAGAACATTAACAGAATATTTTAAAACCAAGTTACCTTTAAGATAAAACTGCTGATTATTGCTCAGCTTTTATTATAACAGGCTGAGATATCTTAACTTATGTAAGATTAATTTTGCTTTGGTTTGATTTTGCATCTCAGGGTGTTTATTAAGAAATACTATTTGAAGAAGGAAGCATTCCTAATGCTTCATTGGATTATGTAAGCTAATTTACCTCCAAGGTCACATTCCACTGGAGAGGAGTATACAAATGAATGTCTAATAAATGTGGTTTGATGGCCATAATGACAATTCCCAATTCCCAATTTGATGATTTGTTCTGAATTTCACCTTAAAGCTACTACTATTTGCTTAGTTTTAAAACATTACATAAACAATAGCAGTCATAGCAGTTTACATTTAGCAAGTGCTTTCTATAAGTCATGTTATATAGATGCATTATCTCAACACATACTCTCTATACCACTGTGGCAGGCAGATCCTAAGATGAACCCCATTGAATCAAACCTTGTCGAATCCCCTCCCCTTGAGATTGGGCAGAACTTCGAACTTGGAGTGGAATAGGCGAAAGAGATGAGATGTTATTCTGTGGTTATTTTAGGTTATACATACAAGACTGTCTGGGCAGACAGAAAGAAGCAAGTCTCCTCCTGACCTTGAAGAAGTAAATGCCATGCTGAGAGAGGACTAATGAAAGGGCTATAGCATAGCAAGGAACTATGCGGCCCCTAGAAACCAAAAATGACCCCTGGCTGACAGCCAACAACAAAGAATGAATTCTGCCACCAATACATGACCTTGAGAGATGACCCTGAACTCTATCGAGGAACACAACTTGGCTGACAACTAGACTATAGTCTTGTAAGATGCTGACCAGGGAATCCTGGTAACCACTGGTGGCACTTATGATCTATGGAAACTGTGACATAATAAATGTAGGTTAAGTTGCTAAAGTTGCAACAATTTCTTACATAGCAATATAAAATGATTCAACACTAGTCCAAAAGCAACTATAAACTGCACTTGGAGTGAAGCAGCACTTTATAATGGAAGCCCTGTGAATATCTCACATTCACAGAACTTATAAAGGCTTTTTTTGTTTTGTTTTGTTTTCATTTCTTATCCAAAACAAAGATTGTGATTGTCACATTTCACCACAGAAAGTCACAGTCATCACAATTGTTGTTCTTGTGGCTCTAAGATCAGAGCTTCTCAATATATACAATAAACAAAATATAAATTCATATTCACTTTCTTACTTGTGATTCCTGAGTTAACATTTGCTTCTCTTATTAAAAATACCGATTCAGGATTTGTTTTCAACAGGTGACATCTTGTAAATAGAGATTTCAGGTAAAGGTTCATATATTCATTGATGAGTTCTTCAGGTAGTTTCACTGTCACCATGTCCCTGTCCAAGAGCTGTTACTCAAGATCAAGGAAATAGGAACCTGTCATCTAGTGACTCAGATGATATGGGTGCTCATATTGCTGGCAGGATAATTGGTGGTAGCACTGGACCCAGGAATAAGACTGAACCTTGGCATACATAAAACATAAGGCATATTAGTGATGACCACACCCCTCTTCCCACTGCTCAGGTCCATAGATTGGCCAAAGCATAACTTAACTTTAACAAAAGCTGAACTTTTCACCAGTGACCATCCCTTTGAAATGTATACTCCTTTTTAACATTGTATAAGCGAAAAATAAGATACAAAAATTGTGCAATAGAAATTAATTGTAAACATTGAAATGGTGACAAATAATTTGAAATTGGACTCCTGTTCATTTTCTGGGTAGCTACGTATTAATTTCTTATTTTTTACAATCATGATTTTTTTCAATTATGATTGAAAGAGGACTGAGGAATTCATTGTCCACTCCAGGAATTCTATGAGTCTTAGTTATGTCACTTCTCTTGGGGACTGGGGGTTAGGGATCCCAACTTTAAGTTTCTTCAACGGTGGCACCAGCACCCCCTTTTTACATGTTGAAGTCAACATTTGGGTTTGATTAGGAAGTGATTTAGGAATATCTGTGGGTCTTATGGTTTGAACCTTAAATGTCCCCCAAAGGCCATGTGTTGAAGCCATGGTTGCCAGTCCAAGGTACCACTGGGAGGCAGTGGAACCTTTAGGAAGTTAGGTCATGGGAGATGTGACCTTGAAGAGGTGTGGGACCCTGGCCTCTTCCTCTCTCTCTTTGCTCTCCTGCTGCCAGGAAGTGAACAAGTGTCCTCCACTATGAGCTTCTACCACCATGTACACCTTTATCACAGACCCCAAAACAACAGGGCCAAGTGACCATGGACAGAAACCTCTGAAACTCTAAGTCAAAATAAATCTTTCTTCCTTTAATTTTCTGAGGTATCTTGTCACAACAACAGAAAGCAACTAACAGAGTGGATGATTAAAGCCATTTCAACCTGATCTTGGGTATTGCCCCTAGAAAGAGAGCCACCAAAAAAAAATTACAGATATTTAATGAAAAACATACATGACATTCTGACATTTATGGACAGAATTAATAAAGATAAAAATTGCTCTCATGATTGTATTTTCCATTGATTACACTGTCAACAAAGGTAAAATGAGTGTGTTATTCCAAACTCATCTATGAATTTCTCTTTCAGTTCCTGCTCTGGCTGAAATCTGGTTTTCCCTTATGACACTGATTTTCCTGTAGCTCTCATAAGAGCTTTTTTTTCTTTCCCCTGCATCCTTCATGCCAGGGCCACTGGGTCTGGAGTGGTGTAACATTCTACTTGCTTATCACTATCTCCTTCTGTTTAAAAAGTCTATGCAGATACCCCTAATTTCTCAGATCCTCAGCTTCTTGATCCCTTAAGCTTGTCCTCCAGTTTACTTAGTCTTTCTAGGTCAAACTGATAATCTTATCATTTTCAATAATGATATTCATTATATTCATTGTCTTAATTTCAAATATCCCAGTCTCTTAGCTGCACCTATTACCTTGCCAGTTGATTATCTTTGGTACCCAAACTAAAAGTCCTTCAAATGCATTGGAATATTGAATCCTTTGATCTCATCATCATAAATTTCACTGTCAATCATTATAACTATTCTCTTGCATATCCTCTCAGCACGTTGTGTTTTTCTCACTTTACCTACTTGACTCATTCAATGTCAACTTAGTTAATTCTAATGGAGGAAAAATGTTGCTATTTTTCAAATTCATAAAAAAATGTAGAAGCCAGATTCATTTTTGTTCTTTGCTTCAAGTCCCTAATAAGTAACTTCTGAATCAGTTTTTACCAATCTCCATCAACCCACAGTTCCATTTCAGTATTTGAGATTTGGAAAGTCTATCCCTAATCTTTACCCTGTCAGTCTGTCACTAAATCCAATATTTCCAACAAAACTCTCTCATTATTTATACATCTGTCCATCTACTTACTAACTGCTTGGTTTGTTGTTTTAGTTCACAAAGAATTCTCTTAAGTGGTGTGTAATGATAATTGCCTTTGTTACAGATATAGTTGAATGGTAGTTTCTTCCCTTGACTCTACTCTCCAGTTGTTCAGAGGCTATATTTTTCTCACTCAGTTGTGGCTGCAGAAAAATACACAACCATGATAACCAGTCTCACTTTAAATTTATGGTCATCAAACTTTAGTAAACCTCTTCTGACATAGGAAAAGTACACCATTATTTTCTTTGTGATGTAAGTCTTCTCTCTTAGATTACTATTTATATTTTCTCCTTTCTCCTCAAACCTCCAGCACTTCTTCCTCCATGCTCATTTCCAAGGAACTTGCTTTCTAGATCACTGAAAAATATTACAGCAATCAGAAAACATCTTCCACACAAACTTCTAGCATCCATCTTTGTCAGTAGACTCCACCTTCTCTCCCATTTCAGTGAGTGTTCTAGCAAAGAGTGCTTCTACTTGTGCAGTTGATCCCATGCCTTCTCACCTAGTGAAAAGACAGTGTCTCAGCCATTCTTCAATTCTTTCCTAACTCTTCTGCTACTGTCCATTTGCATTAGTGTACAAATATTTCAGAAAAAAGTTCTCTCTTAGTCACATTTGAACCTCTACTCCTTCCTTACTTTTTTTCCTTAGATTTACAACCAAATTCATGAATGAGGTCTCTCCTCTTATGTTTCCATGGTTTCCCTCCCATTTTCTCTTGAATCTACTCCAATCAGAGTTTTTTCATCCATGTTTCTTGCTAAAACTGCTCTTTTTCAAGGTCACCACTGCCACCTTCTCTACCTTGAGATTATTTCCTTCCATTTAATAATTATTGACATAATGTACATGTGAAATAATGTGAATGAACATTATGTGTGAAATAATAATTATTAACATTACGTATGCATTTCTCAAATGCACTTTAAACATTATGCATTCAAAATTGAGCTCCTGATATTTTCCCCTAACTTGCCTCTTACTGAGACTTCCTCATGTCAGTTAAAAGAAACTTCACTGTGCTGGTCGCCCAAGCAAGTCATCCTGGTGTCACTCTTTAATGCTATATGTTTTTTAACTGCCCTCCTCTGATCATCAGAAAATCTTAACAGGCTCTATCTTTAACACATATCCAGAATCTGACCACTTCTAACTCCTGCCATGGGCGCCATCTTGATCCAAGTGACTATAGTCTCTTATTTGGAGAGCTAAAATAGTCTGTTCACTTCTATCTTAGACCCTCTCCAGTTTATTCTGAACCAGCAGACAACAAATCCAGTTAAATTGTCATTTAGGTTTTATCACTTCTCTGCTCAAAACTATCAGTGGTTTTCTATCTCACTCTGATGAAAAGCCAAAGGCTTGCATGGCTCTAAACAATATGACCCTCAGTACCTCTGTCGTCCTCTTCTTTTCCCCTCCTTCACACTGCCCTTTGCTTTTTCTGTTATTTCAGACAAGTTCTTGGTTACTTTGTATATAAGATATTACTGTGATACTCTTAGCCCAAATATCTACGTGATTAATTCTCTCGATTCCTTCAGATCTTTATTAAAAATAACTCTTTTGTCTAATATTTCTCTTCATACTCCATCTAGAATTCCACTTTCTCCCCAACACATTTCCAATCCCCATTCAGGAGTTATCTCTTAATAGACTATACAGTGTGTCTTGTTTGCTGTCTCCCTCCCTAGGACAATTAAAAGAGTGCATTCTACCCAGTCTTTCCAATACATTTTGGAGTAGATAATAGTGCTTCAGATTCACTAGTAGTAACATTTACATTTTAATTTTTTATTCATAAGTGTCTTTACAAAGACACTCAGAAATTGATGTGTACTCTATCATGATCTTTCTTACAATCATTGTCAGGAATTTCAAGTTATTTCTCTGAGACTCCAGGTGAACTGAACTCTCCCACAAAACAATTACTTCCATGACCCTGGCCACATTATCACTGTCTTCTAATCATCCAATTTAAACAGTTCCTACTATACACTATCTAATGTTGTTCTCTTCATATTAGAAGAAAATCGGATTGTGAGAAGTTTCATGAATGAATAATGGAATTCTAAAGGTAAAGTATACATTTAATATGCATGTAAAATCCAGCTTTGCACTGGTTTT
Source organism: Glaucomys volans (assembly GCA_020662805.1). Taxonomy (NCBI): domain Eukaryota; kingdom Metazoa; phylum Chordata; class Mammalia; order Rodentia; family Sciuridae; genus Glaucomys; species Glaucomys volans. The sequence continues at coordinate 121,732 of JAJEJO010000217.1, forward strand.
ATTATTATGTAATTGTTTTTTTAGGTATTTTTTCTTTTCCTCTCTAGCTTCCATTGTAGAAGTTCTATTTCATAATGGGCTACTGATCAGACCTGTTATTCTAATGGTGGAATCCCAAAGGAAAACATGTTTCAGATGTAAAGTATTCCCCTCAGATTCCCTGGCGGTCATGGAAAGCAGGCAAAATTCTTGATGTATGAAGTCACTGTCACCATTGTCAAAGCACTGTAGTGTGGGAAATGAACCACAACCAAAATCAAAGGGTGTTTCTTCCAAGGCACTGAATATTAGTGCACAAACAACAATTTTTTTCATTAAAGTACAAAATATTTCAGATGTATTCTTAATGTTTAAATGCCCAGAGAACACATCTCATCTTAGGTGCCTGGGGTGGCAAATTTTTGTCACATTTGTAAATAACAACATATGAGAAATTAAAACCTCTCCATCAAAGTGCCCAGCTTAATTTGTTCTTGGAAATATAAAATTCTCTACAATTCCACTTAGGTTTCATAGCAAAAGTCACCATAAATGTCGTTCTCTGTCCTTTGCTTTAAAGAATTAATTTTAAGGTATGCATATTTTTTTTCTTTAAGGGCTTCTTAAGCCCAAATTAAATCACCAAAAGCCTCAATAAAGTAACATTAAAGTTAAACTGAGTTCCACAAGAGCAAGACAATTTGGAAGTAGGTTAAAATTCCTTTCTTGCTCTTCAACCTTAAATCAGACTGCAGTGTTAAGGTATTGTAATGATCTAAGACGGTGTGTCATCTTTCATGCCAGACAGCATATGTTACAATCCCTGAATTAGAGAACAGCTATTTCCCCAAATTATTATTTTAACTACATAGTCATTCTCAGTTTAGATTTAGGTCAGGCACCAAAAGTTACTCTATAATCTCAGAAATGAATATCATAACCCTCAGCTCAAAGCATAATCGCCAAAGTCTCATCCAGAAATGTGTTTTGGGGCACACAGAAAATTAAAAAAAGATTTTGACCATTGCCTAATATGGGGAAATGAATGTGTTTATCTTTATAAGTAGTACTTGAATATGAGTGGCTCAAATATGGCAAAACAGCCACAGATAGTCCCAATATAAGTTGCAAAATCAAACATTCAGGCATGAAAAGTCTTTTCCTTTAAGTTGTTTTCAAGCTTCATCCTTTTTTCTGCAATAACTAAAGCAAAGCTACAGTAGCTGCAGCCATTTGCATCTGAGGAAGAGATGTTTTGCCTTGGTGATATAGTTAATGAGTCTAAAAATATTCAGTATAATAATTCTGTCAAAGCCCCCACAGTCTCCTCAATGAGCGGAAGCCTGCAGGATTCCAATGGGGAGCCGAGTAATGAGCTCTCAGCATTCGCTCCCACACCGTCCAGGCGAAATATACTCGGGCCTCTATGGTTCCACATCATTAGCAACATGAAACAAAGACACATGCTTGACTTTAATAAGCGACCAAAGTTGCTGGCTTACTAGTCTGTTACTACACGTAAACTCTGTTTCAGATTTTCAAAATAGATTCTTGCAAGAGGAAAGCAGGGAGGGCTTTGGCAAACAGAGTTGGGTTTAATTTAATGTGGCAAATGATTGAGCTGAATGGGGGAAAAAAAGGGACACAGGAAGTGATGAGTTTCTGACACCAAGTCTCCCGGGCTCACTGCAGACTGCACTCTCTCTGTTGGAGATGATGGTTACGGTGGGCTGTAGTGATCAGGCTTATAGGCATATGTGACTGAGTTTTAGTTCATATTCTTACAAGACAGGAAGTGAACAAGCTTATTTCCCACTGGGAAAGGTTCAGACATGATTAACTTGGGCATGACCAAATAGGTCAATAATATGACAATGAATTTCTATGACAATAATTAAGTGGGAAAATTTGTGTGATTTGTTCTTCTTGTTTTGCACATACCAATAATGCATTAGCATGGATTCATTTAGTTTCTTTCATTAGGTGAAATCATACAGCTACAATTTAAGATAGTGAAGGCTCAATTTGAATACTTAAAAGTTGTTTCTGCAAGACAACATTACATTCTCTTTCTGTATTTTATTTTTAGCACAGGCTTTTGCACACTAGCATTGAAGAAGTGATCTGAAATCTATTATTACATGCATACTAATTGCTTCAAGGGTGATACTGTCATCTAATTTCAGGTCTTACTGATATCAATCACCAGGAAAAAGGAAGACTTATTGCAGAGAATGAAGTAGGTAAAAATAAATGCATCATCTTGGGATATCAGGATTCAATGTATTTTACCTGCACATGATTTGTCAGTTCTTAAAATGTTTCAACCTTTCCTCAAATAAAAAGTTCTTGCATATAATCCCCAATCTTCCACGGGAAGAGAACTCAGAAATAAAATCTGTTAGTTCAGTCGATGCAGTGCTTTGTTTTAGACTGCTTTCCCCAATATTCTTTTTTTTTTTTTAACATCAATTTAAAACTACCTTCTGGCTCTACATAATAGAACACTGAGAATGAAATGCAAAGGGTTTCCATTGTCTTCTTTTAAATTTCATTGTCTTGGTTTTTGTCTATGATCAAAATAATTTTCAATCTATTTTCCAGTCATTTGATAAATTTCCCCCATCATAATGAAAACTTCACCTTTTCCAACAATGCCTTTAGCAGACAGAAGACAAAAGTGACCCAAAAGTGACCCAAGCAGTCCAATGGAAATATCAAAGATGTCATTAAAACCATTCATCAGTTGTCTTTGATTATGATTATGTAACTGTTCTGTCCACAAGGACACTGTGAGATAGTTTTACACTATCTAAAATCACTATTTTAAAATCAACAAAATTCAAAACACTATTCAAAATCAACAACTATTCAAATCAACACTATTCAAAAATCAACAAATGCTCTGAAAGGCAGCCAGAATAAAACTGCAAGGAAATGAGGCAAAATTTGGCCTTTCTTTTGGTGCATCCATATTACATTTCAGGGAAGAGATTGTTCTTTCATGTGTTTTCACTAGAAATCTTCTAAATAAATCAATCCAGAATACTTTCTGAGGTTTAGTTTCACTGCTAACAAGCTTTGGTTTCTTTTCCTTTCAAAAAATGGAATTAATTTCCCAACTGCAGTTTTCTGGTTTTCTTCCACCTGCTTCATGGTTTCTCATCAATAGCTAACATGAGTCCTTTGATCATATGGATACATTCTTTTAGAACCCAGGAAGGAATACTTTGCTGGGTCTGGATTCTGTAAGTCTTCTCATGAAGGCTTTCATTAATATTTAACCTTTCCAAAACTGAAGACCTTAGAAGATGGAAAGATGTTCCATGTTCTTGGATAGGCAGAATTAACAATGTCAAAATGGCCATTCTACCAAAAGCACTATACAGATTCAATGCAATTTCTATTAAAATACCAATGACAGTCTTCATAGAAATAGAAAAAGCTGTTATGAAATTCATTTGGAAAAATAAGAGGTCCAGAATAATGAAATAAGGAGCAAAAGGAAAAAGGAGGGAAGAAGATTGATATAGTAGGGTCACAAGAAAATCAAGAACATAAAACATCACTGTTTATAGCAGCTCAATTCACATTATCTAAGCTATGGAACCAACCTAAGTGCCCTTCAACAGATAAACAGATAAAGAAAATGTGGAACATATACACAATGGAATATTACTCAGCATAAATAAAGAAATTATGGCATTTGTCAATAAATGGATGGAACTGGGACTATCATGTTAAGTGAAATAAGCCAATCCCAAAGAACCGAAGGTCAAATGTTCTCTCTGATATGTGGACGCTAATACACAATAAGGGGGGAGAGAAGAATAGAAGTTCATTGGATTAGACAAAGGGGAATGAAGGGAAGGGAGAAGGGACAGGAATAGGAAAAACAGTGGAATGAATTGGACATAACTTTACTATGTTCGTATGAATACGCCACCAGTGAAACTCCACGTCATGTACAACCACAAGAATGGGATCCTTTTTAGAATAAGTATTCTCTGTACATATAATATGTCCAAATATACTCTATTGTCATGTATATCTAAGAAGAACAAATAAAAACATTTAACATTAAAAAAATTTACTCTTTCCAAGTTTATGAAAGGGTAATCTCTTTGGTAAAAAAGATACAAGCAAAATAAGAGCTCATTGGGTTTTGTTTTCATTTATCTTTGACTTGGTGCTCTCAAAGTGGAAGATCATATAATACAATTCATTTTTTAATGCATGTCATTTAATAATAACATGACTGTACAGGCACATATAGTTTTATAAGAAAAGGCTATAGTTCATTTTCACATTACATTTTGAAGCATAATAACCACTTCTATTTAGACCTGCTTATCTCTATTAAGGTCATATTGTATAAAAGGTCATGATTTTCAAAATTCATATTTTTGGAAAAATAGTTCTGGAATGATACAGTGAGAACCTTTGAAAATGTACAATCTTCATGAAGGCAAAATTTGTCAAAAATCAAGTTTCACAGAACTCTTGAAATTAACTGAAAAATAAAACAGTATCAATTGTAAGAAAAGAGCTGAATTTCCATAAGGGGGGGAACTTCATGTCATTTTTACTTGTTCTATTCTCCTATCACTTGCTCCTCATAAAGCTGGAAAATCCACAACCTTACAACAACAGTAACTATGAGAATCAATTATTAGCAAACACTGGATATAGCAGAGTGAGGTGCATTTCTTTAAGAAGTCTCGCCCCCAGAGGACTGTCACTACTGACCTGTCCATAAAATCCAGTCCTCAGGGTTCATCTTTATTTAACAAACACATAATTTAGTAAGTGTTAACAAGCTTATCTCCAAGACTTTTGTGTAAAGTAATCAGCAGCAATGTTTGGCATCATAGTTACTTAAAGAAGTGGTTGATATCTGTTGGGGTTACCAAGAGACTGATAAAAAAATTCTAAAAGGAAAGAAAGAAAAGGAAAGAAGGAAAGAAGATGACTTCCAGGGATCTTTGAAATTTTCTAAAATAGTACTGGGAATCTAGAAGGCACACCTATATGCAGGCCTGCTTACTTACCCAAGAAAGATTTAATAAGGGCCCAGTCTTTCACTTCTGCCTATTCATGAGTCTCTTGCACAAGCAGAAGTTGAAGGATAAGTAAAAATTGTAACTAGTCACATCACTGAGTGCTTGTTCAAAACACAGAGTCCCTTGGCAGCAACTTGGGAGACTTATGGCTCAGGGCATTAAAGAACTCTTTGTCAAATCATCAGGGTACTACTATCAGAGCAGAGATTTCAGTGGCAGCACATGACAAATAATACAGACTTTATGTAATTAATCCAGAAAAGTCCCCAAACAGCAAGAATGGTAGCAATAACAAATAGCAAAAGCAGCAAACCCAGAGGAAAATTTGATCATTACCTGATATGTCCAATTTTTCAACAAAAATTATTACCTGAAATGTTCAGTTTTCAATAAAAAAGTGTAAGACATGGAAAAAACAAGAAATATGGCCCTCCCAAAAAACTTGAGGTGGCAGAATCAACAAATAGGAAAATAGGCCCATTGAGATTATCCAGTCTGAATAAGAGAAATAAAAAGAATGAAGAAAATAAACAGAGCCTCAGAGAGTTGTGGGAAACCATAAAGCATAGATGTGTAATAGAAGCCACAAAATAAAAACAAAAGTCAGAAATGTATAGAAGGAACATCTGAAGAAAGCATGGACAAAGAGTTCCAAATTTGGGGAAAACATGAATCCGCACATCCAAGAAGCTTGGCAAACTCCAAGCAGGCAAACAAAAATGAAGAGAGGCATTTTTTTAAAGTGAGAAAAGTGACTTGTCACATATAAGGGATCCTCAAAAATATTGACAGTTTTTTCATAAGAAACCATGGAGGTCAGAAGGATGACATATACAAAACTTAAAGGAAGAATGTCAACCAAAAATTCTATGTCCAGTAAATCTATCCTTCAAACATGAGAAAGTGAGGATATTCCAAGATTAAAAATGGATTTTTTTGCTTGCAGACTTACTCTAAAGATCACTCTTCAGACTGAAATGAAAGGATATCAATAGTAATTCGAATCCATACTAAGAAAAGAAAAGCATCAGTAAAAGTTACTATATTTATATAGATAAATACAAATTGACATAAAATGTATTTTTGTTATAACTTCATGAATTTAAAAGACATTTACATAAATAAATATTGTTATATTGATGAACTTACAATGCAGAGAAATGTCATTTTATGACAACAAGCACGAAAGGGAGAGGAGGAGCAAAGTTTTTATTGGAATAGTTTCCATACTATTGAAATGAAGTCAGTATCACAACAACTAGTTTCTAACTTACATTGCAATACACAAAGATATTAATTGTGACCTCCAGGGTGGCAATAAAGATTATAACTTAAATATATTAAAGAAGAAACAAAGGAAGTAAAATGACATACTAGAAAATATCTATTACAAAAAGGATGTATTAATAGAAGAGAGGAACAACAACACAAAGATACAAAACATTTAGAATAACTATAGGAGCAAGAAAGACACAGGAAAAAATTTGACACAACCAACATTACTTATTTTTTAAAAAAATCACTCAATGCAATAAGAATAGAAGGTAACTTTCTTAATTTGGTGAAGATCATCCAACACACACACATACACAATCACACATATCATTGTACTTGATAAAGAATGAATGAGCATTTCCTCTTAGGCCCAGTAAAAAGATTAGGATGTTTATACACACATTTAGCAGTGTACTGTTAGTTTTGCATAGTGGAAATTAGACCAGAAAAAAATAGGGGGCGGATTTTGTTTGTGAAAAAGAAGAAAAGTATTTCTATTCTCAGATTTCAAATGACATGCTCTTATATATAAAAAAAATCTGTAAAAAACATTAGAACCAATGTATGAGTGAGGTTGAAGAATACAGGATCTATAAACCAAAATCAATCATGTTTTTATATTTTGTCAATGAACAATCCAAAATGCTATTAATAAAAAATTCAAATAATATGAAAAAGAATAATAATATTCTTTATAAAGTAAATTTCACAAGCGATATACAAAATGTGTACTCTACATGATAATTGTTGAAAGTAATTCAAGAAGGCTCAGTAAGTGGAAAGACATCTCATGTTCACAAATGAGAAGACTTAATATTGTTAAGACAGTAAAACTCCCAAGTTAAGCTATAGGTTAAACACAGTCCTTGTTAAAAAGGCATGCTACATATTTTTTTGGAAGATACCAACGAACTGATCACAAAATTCATGTGGAAATGGATAGGATTTAGAAGAGCCAAAGCAATCTTGCAAAAGCACAGAACTAGAAGACTCATATTTCTTTATTTCAAAAGTTAGGACAAAGTTATAGTAATCAAGAGAGTGTGGGACTGATGTAAGTACAGACACACAGAAGAATAGAACAGAACTGAGACTTTAAAAAAAAACAAAACACTTTACATTTATGGTCAACTGACTTTAGTCCAAAGTGTCAGAACAAATTCAGTGGGGGAAAGAATAGTTTGATCAACAATACTGGAATAACTGGATATGGATATGCAAAAGAATGAAGTTGATATACCATCTTAAACCATGCAAAGGAAAATGGCTCAAAAATAGAATTAAGTATGAGAATTAGAACTCACTATACACTTGGAAGAAAATCTATATAACTTTGGATAAGTCAAAGATTTCTTAGATATAACATCAAAAGCAGGAAATGCAAAAAGAAAACATCTTAGCTTCCTGAAAATTAAAAAAAATGTTCAAAAGATAATTAAGATACTGAAAAGACAACCAACAGATTTGAAGTAACTATTTGAAAAGCATATATCTGATAACAGAACATGTGTCTAGAATATATGAAGAACTCTTGCAAGTCAATAAGAAAGCAAATAACCCGACTTAAACATGGGCAAAGGATTTGAAAATAGACATCTCTCCAAACAAGATGCATGAATTGATAATAAGCACATGAAATGAGGCTAACCATCATTATTCATTTGGTAAATTAAAGCAAAAGGGAATAACACTTCACTTTCACTGGTGTGACTACCAAACAATGAAAACAAAATAAAACATGCAAGATAAGGATGTTGAAAAAGTAGAACTTTCATACATTGTTTCTGAGTTTATAAAATGATTCAGTCACTTAGGTTTTCTGGCAGCTCCTCAAAATGTTAAACATACAGTTACTATATGACCCAGAAATTTCACTCCTAGGTATATAACCAACAGAAATGAAACATATATCCATACATAAACTCATACACGAATATTCTTAGTTCAAAATACCCTAAAGGGGAAGAGCACAATGCCTATCAAATGATGAATAAATACAATGTTTTATATTTATATCATGGAATAGTATTCAGCAACCAAAAGGATAAAGGATTGATAGGATATTAATGAACATTATGCTAAATGAAAGAAATAAGTCACATAAGCTACATGTTGCATGATTTCATTGATATTAAGTATTCAGAATAGAAAAATACATAGAGACATAAAAAAGATTGTTAATTAATCTAGAGACTAGACATAGGAGAAGGTGGTGCCACTGCTTATGAGTACTGGGTTTCTTTTTGGAGTGATGACAGGTTCAAAATTAGTGATTATTCTTGCACAGCTCTGACGATACATAAAAGCATAGAATTTTGTT
>JAJEJO010000217.1:137857-190677 GCA_020662805.1 Glaucomys volans
ATCAAAATAAAAAATAAATTAATAAAACAAAATACTCTTTAAAAAAATATTAATTTTGTACTTATTTCTAATGATTGCTTAGTCTTTTATTCTCTTTGATGCTATTCTGATGGGATTGTATTCTTAGTTTCATTTTCATATTTTTATTGATAGAGTATTAAAATACAATTGAATTTTATTTAAAGATACAATTATCTGTGCTAATTGATCTTACACCCTGCTGAACTTGTTTACTAATAAGTTTTTAGTGGATTCTTTATGGTTTTCTACATAAAATCACATCCTCTGCAAGTAAAGATAGTTTCAAATGTGAATGTTTTTTATTTTAATCTCTTGTTTAACTATCCTAGTTCATAGTTGCAGTACAATGTTAGTGGAAAAAAGCTGAAAATAGACATTACATTCTCATTCCTGATCCAGGGATAAAATGATTTGTCTTTCATTACTAAATATTTTAGTTAGAGATTTTTTAAAGATGCTTTTTTCAGGTTAGAAATTTCCCTTCTATTTCTAGTCCACTGAATGTTTTTGTGAAATGGTGTTTGCTTTTGTCAAATGCTTTGATTGTGTCTATTGAGATGATAATATGGTTTTTGACCATTATTCTATTGATGTGGTGTATTACATTCATTGATATCCAGATATTCGACTGAATTTGAATTTCTGAGATAAATCCTATTTGATCACAATGTACAATTCCTTTTACACATTGTTGGACTTAGCTTTGCAAGTGTTTTGCTAAAGAATTTTAAATCTAATTTTTTAAAAGTTCCTGGTTTTCTTGTTTTATTTTCAATGCAATGTTTTCTTATAGAATGCATTAGAAAGTGTCCCCTCCTCTAATTTTGGGGAGAATTTCTGAAGAAACAATATCAATTCATCTTTCAATGTATGGTAGAATTTACTAATGAAGTCTACTGGTTTTGGCTTTTCTTTGTGGTAAGTTTTTTTTATTACTTATTCAATATTACTTGTTATAGCTACTTTCAGATTTTCTGTTTATCATGGGTCAGTTTTGTAGGTTGTGCCTTTTGAGGAATATGTTTATCTTATCTAAGTTATCTACTTCTGGGGCATTCAGTTATTATACTATTCCCTTATTTTCTTTATATTTCCTAAGCTTCATAGTAATGCCCTTTTTCTCTTTATTTTAGTAATAACTCCTCTCTCTCTCTTTTTAATTAGTTGGTCTAGTTTAAAGTTTTTTGATTTTGTTGATCTCTTCCAGGACCAAACTTTGATTTCACTTTTTTCCTCTGTTATTTTCCCATTCTCTATCTCATTAATTAATGCTTCAATCTTTATTTATTTCCACCATTTGACCCAGTTATCCCACTCCTCGACATATACCCAAGGGACTTAAAATCAGCATACTCTAGTGACGTAGCCATATCACAGTTTATAGCAGCTCATTCACAATAGCTAAGCTATGGAACCAACCTAGAAACAGACGAATGGATAAAGAAACTGTGATGTATATATACACGATGGAATATTACTCAGCCTTAAAGAAGAATTAAATTATGGCATTTCCTGGTAAATGGATGGAACTAGAGACTATCATGCTAAGTGAAATAAGCCAATCCCAAAACTCAAAGGCTAAATGTTCTCTCTGATGTGCTGATGCTCACAATAAGCCAGGTGGGAGATGGGAGAATAGAAGTTCACTGAAATAGACAAAGGGGAATGAAAGAAAAGGGGGATGATAATAGGAAAGACAGTAGAATGAATCAAACATAACTTTCCTATATTTATATATGAATACATGACCAGTGTAACTCCACATCATGTACAACCACAAGAATGGGAGGTTATACTCCACGTATGTATATCAAAATATATTCTATTGTCATGTATAATTAAAAATAACAAATAAAAATTTTAATAAAGATAATGAGTGGAAAACATAATATATATACACACATATATATCCACACATATATATTATATTAGTTTTATGTCTTCATATATGTTTACATATATTTGGTTTTATTGTATTTTTCAACCATAAAAATGAAGTAAATCCTGCCATTTGAAGAGCATGAATGGATACTGAAGACATATGAAATAAAGTCAGCCAGACACAGAGAGACAAATGCTATAAGATTTCATTTATATTTGGAACCAGAAAAATTGAACTCAGAGGCAAAGAGTAGAAAAGTGGTTATCAGGGGCTGTGGGATGGGAGAAATGGGAGATAATTGGTCAAAGGATACAAACTTAAGTTCTAAGATGAAGAAGTTCTCAAATTTAATGAGTACCGTGGTTGGTGATATATGTCTTATTAATGTGGTTGTGTAACCATTACCCACTGCATACAAATTATGTGCGTTTACAATCATTTTCAATTTGATATTTTAAAAAAGAATTAGGCTTGAATCAGAGTTTGAGGGAAAAATAAGTGCAGGACTTTGAAAAAGCATATTCTAACATTTTTGTAGGTGGATTAAAATTTTTACATTCCAAAGATCCTCTGAACTTCATTTTGTAGCAGCACTACAGCAAGAAGGGAGATTTTGAGAATCTTTACATGCCCTAGAGATCTACTTCTCAAATAAACAGTTATGTGGTATTTTGTAATTATTTCCCAAGTCACTGAACTTCACTCCAATTTGAAACAGGCACAAGAATGACAAATACAGTAGAATTGGCCTAAACTATTCAAGTATCTTAAAAGGACACAGAGAGAGTTTTTCATGATTTTTATATAATTGACATTTATTAGAAGTAGTAATATGTAGATTACATGTAAATTAACATAAAGAAAATATACTTTATTGAAAAACTACTTGCAATTCCCTTTTTGCTTCATTTTTAAAAATCTTTTTATTAGCATATTCATTGGTTATTTAGGTATATATCAGTATTTGTCAGACCTTGTGCTAATCTCAGAGTATAAACTGTGGCCACACATGATGCTATCTCAAGAAAATCAATACTTACATAACACCTGGCCATAAAAGTCCCAGAGCAGTGTGTGTGTGTTAGAGGGAGAGAAGGAGCCAGAGAAAGCTTTCTGAAGGAGATGATATTGGCAATGAGGATCAAAACTGAGTGGGAGTGTAGAGATCTGAATGGGGAGACGTTGTGTAGGCAGGTGGCAAGATCAGAAGGCTAGAGGGGGAAATGCCATGGTATACAAAAAGAACCACATACAATTCAGTAACACTGGAACATAAAGTGTAAAGATGGGTGACCATGTTCAAATCAAGGATGAGAATCTGACAAAGCCCAGGTTGTTGAAAGAGTTTGGATTTTGGAGAGCTAGTGAAAGGCTTTACACAGTTGCAGAGAAAAAGGTTTGGGGGGGGAGGGAGGGAAGGGAAGACTAGACATTTGGAGACAGAACTGTTCAGATAATTCAGATGAAAAATGACAACTGTAAAAATAAGGACAATGATAATAATGATGAATTAGAGAGAGAATATACTAAACACTTATTTAGGATGTCAATTACAAGGACTTGAAATTGCTCACCTTTACGTTTGAATGGAAGAAGAGGAGTCTGTGAAGAAGACTAAGAGTAATGCATGTAGTGGTCAAGGTGAATGAGAAAGGAACAATTCTTCAGGAAACAAGAGGATGTCAGCACAATGATACACGACATCTTAACCTGCACCTGTGAACATCAGACACTACCAAAAGGCCTTGCAAGTTCGTGATTGAAATGTGGCTTGTGCTTAAAATAATTTCTTGAAAATTATTTACCAAAAGCACATGTTGCTCTTTGAATGAGGCTGATAGTAGCAGACTCAGATATAATACTGGTTATTGGGATTTCTATATATTTTTATTTAATCTTTTGAAAACATAAATGGTGTATTAATATATTTCTCATCAATATTTTTTCTATAATTTTCTCCACAAAATTCAGAAAGTTATTCAGAAATATTTCAGTTATTTAGAAAAAACTCTCTCCAACTAGCCTTAGTTTCTTGTTTATTCATTTGTGTATAATTACACATGAAAGTACTTTTTATTTTTCTACCATAGCTGACTAATAAGTACATCTCTCTTTTAAAATTTTGTTTTCTTGTCTCTTAGACAAGGCAGCATTTGGAATTCCTCTCAATAGTCCATCTCAAGGACATGGATGCTCTTCTTCATTCTCAGACTTTTGGAAACATTCAAATCCATTGGCTACATCGGCTCTTTAACACCCTTTTTTCCTTCATGGAGCCATGACAGGGACCAAGAATACAGCTTTATTTGAAGTTAGTTCAGTAATAATTTTTAAACGATTCATTAACTGATACCTAATGACAAAATTATACACATTAATGGAGTATGATTAATATAATAATATATGATGTTTCAAAATATGTATATACTATGTAATGTTTAAATCAAGTTAAATGTATCCATCTCCCCAAAGTTATCATTTATTTATAGTCGAACATTCAGAATCCTTTTGTTGCACTTTTTGAGATGTACAGTACATAATCATTATCTACAGATGCCCTACTGTGCGACAGTACATCAGAATTTCTTACTCCTTTCTCAGTTAGTACCTATTGATCCACCATTTCCCAACCCCAACGCCTACTCTCCCTGGCTTCTCAACTACTATGAGGTCTACTCTCAGTTATTCTGAGATCAACTGTTTAGATTCCACGTAAGTGACATCATATAGTACTTGTCTTCCTGTGGCTGGCATGTCTCACTTAGCATAATGATCTTCAATTCCATCCACCTGTTGCAAATGACAGGATTTCGTTCTTTCCTGTGGTGTATATGTGCCACATTCTCTTTATCCTTTCATCATTTGTGATCAATTCAGTTGTTTCCATTTCTTGGCTCTTGTAGTGCTTCAGTAAACGTGGGAGTGCAGATGTCTCTTTGACAAGCTGATTTTAATTTAATTTGGACATATGTCCAGTTGAGGGATTGATGGATCATAAGTAGTTTTGCTTTTAATTTTTTGATGTGTGCATGATGGATGTGCTAATTCACATTGCCCCCAGCACTGTGCATTCTCCACATTCTCTCTAGCAACTGTTTTCCTTAGTCTTCTTTATAATAACCATACTTACTGGGTGAGGTGATATCTCAATGTGGATTTAATCCCTGAAGGTTAGTCATATTGGGCATTTTTTTTCATACACCTGTTGGGCATTTGTATGTTTTCTTTGGAGAAAATCTAATTAGATCTGTTGCCCACTTTTCAATCTTTATGCTCTAAAGATTTTGGAGTTTTTTGCATATTCTAGCTATTAACCCTTTGTCAGATACATAGTTTGTAATCATATGTGCCTTTTTATATATTGTTGTTTGTTCTTATTAGTTACACATGACAGTAGAATGCATTTTGACACATCATATGGAGTATAACTTCTCATCCTTCTGGTTGTACATGATGTGGAATTACACTGGTCATATAGTCATATGCACATAGGGTAATAATGTCTGATTTATTTGATTACCCTTTGTACTCCCACATCCCCTCCTCTCCCTTCACTCCCCTCTGTCCAATACAAAGTACATCTATTCTTCCCTAGTTCTCCCACCCAAAAAACCCTATTGTGAATTAGCATTCACATATCAGAGAAAACATTTGACCTTTGGTTTTGGGTGATTGGCTTATTTCATTTATCATGATACTCTCCAACTCCATCCATTTATCTGCAAATGCCATCATTTCATTCTTCTTTAAGGCTAATATTCCATTCACATTTTCTTTGTCCAATCACTTGTTAAAGGGCACCTAGTTGTTTCCATAGTTTAGCTACTGATAATTGAGCTGCTACAAACGTTGATGTGACTGTATTACTGTAGTATGCTGATTTTAAGTCCTTTGGGTATAAACCGATAAGTGGGATAGCTGGGTCAAATGATGGCTCCATTCCAAGCTTTTGGAGGAATCTCAATATTGCTTTTCATAGTGGTTGTACCAATTTGCAGTCCCACCAGCAATGTAAGAGTGTACCCTTTTCCTTACATTCTTATCAACACATATTGTTGCATGTGTTCTTGTTAATTGCCATTCTGACTGGAGTGAGATGAAAGCTCAGTGTAGTTTTAATTTGCATTTCTATAATTGTTAGTGATGTTGAACATTTTTTCATATATTTGTTGACCATTTGGACTTCTTCCTCTGTGAAGTGTTTGTTCAGTTACTTTGCCCATTTATTGATTGGGCTATTTGGCGGGGGGAGGGGTTGGTGTTACATTTTTCTGAATTCTTTGTATATCCTGGAGATTAATGCTGTATCTGAGGTGCAGGTGGCAAAGATTTTTCTCCCATTTTGTAGGTTCTCTCTTCATGGTCTTGATCATTTTCTTTGCTGAGAAGCTTTTTAGTTTAATACCATCCCAATTGTTGATTCTTGATTTTACTTCTTGCACTTTAGGAGTCTAAACCAAAGTGATGTAGATTTGGGCTTACTTTTTCTTCTAGTAGGTGCAGGTTCTCTGGTCTAATGCCTAAGTCTTTGATTCACTTTGAGTTGAGTTTTGTGCAGGGTGAGATATAGGAGTTTAATTTTATTTTGCTACAGAGGGATTTCCAGTTTTCTCAGAACCATTTTTATGTTTTTAGCACCATTTATGTGGGTTTGTCTCTGTCTTCTATTCTGTACCTTTGGTCTACATGTCTGTTTTGGTACCAAAATAGAGAAAAATTGAACTCATTTCCTCTAAAAACTGAAACAAGATAAGGATGCTCTCTTTAACTACTTCTATTCAAAATCATCCTTGGAACTCTAGCCAGAGCAATTAGAAGAAAGAAATTAAAGGGATATCAATAGGAAAAGAAGAACTCAAACTATCCCTGTTTGCTGATGATGATTGCCATAGTGAAAGATTATAAACATTTTATTTCTAAAAGTTTTATTTTTATGACAAACTCTAAAATGCTAGAGATGCAACATTGTTCCATTGGAATATGTAGAATCAGATAGAAGTATGGGTAGATAGGAAACATATGAATGAGATATCTGATCCTATCTGAAAAGTGTACAAGTCTATCAGGGAAGTTTGGAGTTGGACTGCAAAGAGGAGGTTATATCCTAAAAGTTTAACATGTGATCCTATACCTTTACTTCTCTTGTATCTTAAATATTGGTCTTCACCTCACTTGATTTTCATATTGATATATCAATAAATTTTATGTTCTTATATTTTAAAAAGGAGCAATTTGGAATTATGCTTCTGAATCACTGCCTACCAGGAAATGCTAAAAGACTGTCTGCTGCACAACAGCTAACACCTAGAAGGGTGCACTCTTTGGGACAATCCCATCACCCCGGAGGTAATGAAGGTCTCAAAGAATCTCTTCCCCTAGCCTTAAAAAACATCAGAGCAAGGGCAGAGCATCAAGAAACTGGGGATTCCCACAGGCCTGAATCATGGACAGTGGGGAAGGGAGGGACTGTTTAAGGGAAAAGGCCACATCTGAACATAGATTCAAAAGACAAACGTTGGAGAATGGGACACTGGGACTCACACACACATCGGTCTCACAAAAGACAGTTTCAGTTTGAAAGAAGACTTCCCTAATCCTTCACATATACCAAAGGACTATCAGCACCAATCAAGTTTAAGCAATGATCTTGCAATCACAGATTACTGAGTTCACAAAAAGGCATGTCAGCCAAGACGACAAAAGGGATACTTACATGGCCCAAAGCTCATATTTTTAAATTGCACTGGGCACAATGCAGGAAAGCCATGTAAAACTAATCTAAAAATCCAACAGTCACAAAGATAACCTGTCAAAAGGATAATATCAAGAATGAACAAAGAGATAAAATGTAAACACAGGACCTTCTAGAAATAGAATATATAGTTCTTCAAATAAAAACCTAATCAGCAAAACAGTTAATGAACTAAGGAGCGTTATGGAGAATTATGAAAGGTAAATAAGAAAACCTTTCTAATTAAGGTAAATAATGAGAATGGGAAAATAAATAATGAGAGGATAATAGGGGTCACCTTAATTTCAACCTTTCCATACATTCACACATCAAAAAGGTGAGCAGACAAATCATACATGCTTACAGTGTAATTAGGAGACAGAGAGACTGAAAATGTATTTGACATGAAAATAGGGAAACATATTTCCCAAGACCTGCAGGTCCAGCTCTGGAGCACACACTGGAGTAAAGCATTGGATAGTGATCACTTGGAGGAGAGCATCCAAACCCTGCTGGTAGCCTAACAGCTGTCATCAAGGAGGGTTTTCCCTCAGAGGAGAAGACCCATCTTAATACAAGACTCTTTCACAAGGTTTGGGACTTGAAGGTTCCAGTGCCAGCTATTAAGTTAGTAAATACATGGAACTTGAGGTAGCAGTTTTGAAAAGGCACTATTTCAGGATGAGAGTGCTCCTTGTAAGTCTGATGCATACCTTGGTGAATAGAAGGAAATGAATGAATACATGATCCTAGAGGAACAAAATAGTATCAAATATTCTTACAACATATTTAAAATGTAGGCACTGATTTTTTTAATTCTCTTTTTCCTCAGAAGAGGAAACAACTAGTTTGTAAAGTTAAGAAAGATATCAATTGCTTTTTTCAGTCTATCCATCCCATGAGATCACTCACTATTGGGTGGTTTAGGATAAAATAACACAAGAATTACCTTCAACAAAAACCACAAGGTACCATAAGAAGAAAAATAGGAAAAGAAATCTTTGGCAGAAAAAGAAAATGAACATACTATGTAAAGATTACCAATCAGAGAAAACATAACTCCAATTTAAGTGAAATATAATTAAATGAGCAGATATATGAACACTCAAAATAGAAAAGAACAAACATCAGGAATATGTGAAAAGTGACCTGATGAAATTCAGGTACAAATATTGAAGAATGGGATAAAACATATCTGAGAAATAGCTAGTAACTTACAAAAGGACCAAAATTGTAAAGACATACAGGACAGAAATAAGGAGACCCTAAAGTAAAGAAGCCATAAGAAAAGTGATAAAGAAGATGAAGAAAACAGAATATAGGTATAATTGGAATCTCTAAAAATAAAAACCAAATCAATGCAACATAAGTGAAATGTAAAACTATCACCATCTGAAATAAAAGAGCAGGATCTACATATTGAAATATTGCACTGTACATCCTTAGGAGAATAGACCCAGAGTGGTTACCTTCTATATGTTTCTTAATTAAATTAATGGTAATTGCAAATAAACAATTCTCTGTGCAAAAATTCCAAGTTATTTAAGAAGGAAAGAAAATCAGTAACTTCTCAACATTGACATGTTAAAGCAAAGTGATAACAGAATAAATTTTTAAAGTACTCAGGAAAAGAATGAACCAATGAGTTTTGTAGTCAAACTGTTCTTCTATTATCAAAAATATACTTGAAGAAACTGGGAATATAGCACATGTTTAGCACCTCCTGAGGAATGTGCCAGTGAGTAGACTTTTATCTAGAAACCAAATGAATAAATATGCCAAAGGAAATATTGGGCATTGATTACAGGTGACTGAGGATCTAAATCAAAAGCAAGGTAGGGATAAGGAAGAATGATATGAAAGTGCTATGTGCTTTGAAGAATTAAAGCAACTTGCTATAGAATTCTACAAACTGATTGCCTGGTTCCTAAAACATAAAAATTCCATTTAAAGAAAATGTTGAATTAATACTGCAATGTTGATTACTACAATCAAGTTATAAATATGTGTTTCAATGTCAACTGTGCTTGTCAGCTTTCTATTACTATGACTAAATATCAAGGAGGAGAGGCTAATTTTGGACAGTATCAGAGGTTTCAGCCCAATGACCACTTGGTCCTGTTGTGTTTAGGCCTGTGGTGAGGCAGATCGTCATGGTTGGAATGTGTAGTAGAGGAAGCAGCTCACCTCATGAGAGCAAGAGAGCAAAAGGAGAGATAAAGAATCTGGCATCCCACAGTTGCCTTGAGGGCACACATCCTTGACCTCAGACCTCCTCAAATGCTCTGCCTCTTAAGGTTCTACCTCCTGTCAGTAGCAGTACAGGCTGCAAGCATTTCACACATGGGCCCTTGGGTGACTTAGCCAAACTGCAGCATTAATCCTTTTTAAAAACATGGCATACACATCAGGCACAGTGGCACACACCTGTAATCCCAGTGGCTTGGGGGGCTGAGACAGGAGGATCTCAAGTTCAAACCAGCCTGAGCAAAAGTGAGGCACTGAGCAACTCAGTGAGACCCTGTCTCTCAATAAAATATAAAATAGGGCTGGGGATGTGGCTCAGTGGTTGATTGCCCCTGAGTTCAATCCCCAGTATCCCCTCCCCTCAAAAAAATTTGATATACAATTATTAGCATTAAAGTGTGTATCTAAAGGAAGATCAAGTCATCAATAGATATGTTCTTCTATTTCAGTGAACTAACTGAAAAAGTACAAATATATAAGCAACTATTGTCATATTCACATTATACAGGGACTAAAATTGTTCCAAGAATTACTGTAGACCAATATAGTACATGTTTTTGTTTCATTTTGTTTTGTTTAATACTGGAGATTGAACCCAGAGGCACTGAGCTATATCTCCAGCCCTTTTGTTTTTTATTTTGAGACAGGGTCTCACTAATTTGCTGAGGGTGGCTTTAAACTTGAAATACTCCTGCCTTAACCTCCCAAGTTACTGGGATTACAGGTGTGTACCACTGTACCTGAGCAGACTAATAGTGTTTTGAGTAGTGATCCTATCCTTCAGAATCAGATTTAAAAAGAATTATAGTTTCACTGTCACTTAAATTTTCTAGGACTTATGTATTTATGCTTTTTTTAAAAAGCAAATTTTATGCCTTATTCTTATTTGCCACATTTTATTCTCTCCATCAATTTCTCAGCATTATATTATTTGAGTTTAATTTGATATGTAACTAGATGTGTAACAGTATACCAGAGGAAGGCAATGCAAAATTTTGGGATAATATTTGAAAGTTTGGAATTTGGACAGAATTTACTGCTTTTAGCCAAATATATTTGTTGAAAAAAATTAAGTCTAATAATTGTCATTTTTAAATGGTAATAACACTTTAATCAGGTATTTCCATAATTTAAATTGTATTTATATAGTGCCAGATCCTATAGGGCTTAATAAAAGATATTACTGTCTTAATGTCACAGTAAATGATCAATAAGTGATAAGTTATGCCCCATAGTGTAGATTTTATCTTTTTTAGTTACACTGACTTTCTGGTGTTGAACAGAATTCTGAGCATATAGTAGGTGCTCAATAAATATGTGCTAACTAAAAATTTAGAGTTATTGACTATCAGCTTTTCCTGGTCCTGTGCAAAGTCCTTGGGGAGACAAATGATGCCTTCAGATTTGTTTCTAAATAACAATATTAGATTCTAACACTCATTAAATGTTTGCCAAAAGTTTAATCTGAACTGCTTTGGCTTTCATCTGTATGAATTCTGTGGTACCACCATTGAGTAATTCTATTATATTTGCACAGAGTTAAAATATTAGAGTGCTCTCATTTCCTCTAATGAAAATGCATGCATGACTAACAGAGCGGAAGCATCACAGGGTCAGCGGAGAAGCTGACAGGTATCCCAATAAAAGGCTTTCAATATTTAGTTGGATGGTAGATCTTAGCCTTTAGGAACATTAAACAAATGTATGCACATTTAAGAGAATATGAATCAGGAGGAATTAGGATTGATTTTTTTAGCTGATTGTCAAAGGAATGAGTGATTTCTTTTTATATTTCAGTATCTTATACTTGCATCTAGATCTAAAAACCTTAAGATTCCTTCTCCCCACACCTGGAAACCTTTGGTAATTTGTCCACACAACTTATATTTGACGTATCTATGACTTGATCATAAAGCTGATAACCCACCCACTTCTAAAACCATTTTTTAAATTTAAATTTTAAAGTGCTTGTGAGGCAAGCACTCTACCAACTCTAGCCTAAACTCATTTTTGGGTGGACTGAGAAAAACAACTTTATATATTCTGTTTCAATATAAAATAAGGACAATGTACACTTATTCAAAATGAAAAACAAAGGTAACTATAAGCAAAACAGGATATTGTCATTTCAGAATCTAAATACTACTACAGAACATTTGAAATACTTTGGAAGAAAAAAAATTAAAGTACTATCAACTTTGTTATACTACCATCCATAATTCATTGAAAAATGAAACAATCTATATTTACTCCAGAACAGCTCTTTCATATATTCATCCAAATATAATTTAATCTTTTATTACTAAAGTAAAACCATAAGTATAGAAATGTAGAAATACTTTATACAGTTACTATGTGACCAACTTGCAATGTACATGATTTCTCACTTTAACTCAGCTTTGACACTTATTATGTATGGTAAAAGCTCTGCATTAGAAATGGAACTGTGCTGTCTTTCGTATGCAGATATTTTCTGCAGTGCCAAGCAACACATATAATTATTTTGTAAGCCTTACATAATGGCACACGCAACTGGCTTTGCCTTTATGTCACTTTAAAAAAATCAACTGTAAAAGCAAAGATGTCACAACTTCTACTTTAGCTGCTACAGTCAGCTAAATAATCAGAGCAGAATTGAGAGAAAAAATACAAAGAGCACAGTAAAGAAAAGCAAATTCAAACTCCAGGCTCATGATGTCCCAGGGCAGATATTAATTGTCCTGGTTTCTCCAAGTTCATTCCCTCCTTTCTACAAACTTCCGTGTCTCTTGGTTTTAGCCATTAACAAATATGTGATCAAAGTGGTAGCCTATATTTTGGGGGCTTCATTTCTGTGATGTATGTGCATTTTACTAAGTTTGTTAAGTAAGAAACTTCCAGCTTCCCAATTGATGTCTCTAATTTTGTATATTTTGAGGCATAAAATATTCTTTATGGATGAAACTTTGTCTGCTTAATCCATCTGCCAGTGAGTTCTTTTTTTCTGGCCAAATATTGCTCAGGGCCTTCAAGTGCTTCTTCATCTGTGAAATGAAAAGAGGTACTTCCAACCTAAAATGCCCTGATCTTCATGTCCCCTTGTAAGTTCAAAAATCTTTCTCCAGAGTTATAGCGGCACAGTAAAGAGCACAGGACTCAGAAAGAACCCTTAAACCTTAGGTTACTTTAAGTCTCTATTGTGAAGGTCTAATGAGGAGCTGGGGTTTGCTGTGTTTTAGCATATACTTCTCTGAGGGGGCTCCAAGCCAAGTGATTTGTTCCTCCAAAACACACGTGTTTAAAATATTAGTTTTGTTTTCTACAGAAAAGTAACTTTTATGTTTCCAAATATAAATGATCAACTTTAAGGTCAAAGTTTCTAAAATGGTACATGACATTAGTAGTTGAATTCTGTCTCCCCAAACTATATGATGAAGTCCTAACGCTCAGTACCTGAGAATGTGTCCTTCCTTGCAAAAAAAGGTCTTTGCAGAGGTGATCAAGTTAAACTTAGGTCATCAGCGAGCGCACTAACCTACTAATGTCAGGGGAATTCTGACACAGAGACAAACGTGCACAGAGGGAAGATGATGTAAACAGATACAGGCAAAAGATGACCATCTCTGAGCCCCAAATGCCTTAAGCTGCCAGAAGCTAAGAGAAAGGCCTGCAATAGATCCTTCCCTAGTTCTTTCAGAGGGAACGTGCCTTCACTGATACCTTAATTTTGGACTTACAGTCTCCAGAATTATGAGATAATAATTTTTTTATTTCCTAAGCCACCCAATTTGAGGTATTTTGTTATAGTGATCCTAGGAAGCCAATAGAATGTGCTCAAACATTCTGACTCAGTTATTCAGTAATTCAAACTATATCTTACAGTGTAATATTCTAGAATTTTCTAGAAACTGTTTTGGCACTAGAACTCCTAAACCTCACTTAGAAAATGATTTATCTCATCTCCATGCAACCACAGAAAGAGAACCAGGTAAATGAAGACACTATAGGGTCACCTTTACAGATTAAATTCAAAATTTTAATGACATTGGAATTGCAAGGGGTTGTAAAATAACATGAAGATGATTATTTGAGTAGGCATATCTTACCAAAAATTTAATTTACTATAAAACTGAGACCCAAAACAGTAGAGGATGAGTTAAATGCAAATTTTACAATTGGATATGTCATCTTCTTCAAAGTGTATTGACATCTTTCATAACCTTATAATAAGAATTTTTTATTAAAAACCAACAGATTATGTTTTTAATTTATAAAATCATATACTGTTATGGCAAATATTGAGAAAATAGGAAAACATATAAATATGTAAACAAATCATAAAAATATCCTGTAACTCAATTATAAATTTTATTTAAAATTTGCATTTCCTTTTAAATACACACATATACCAAACACAAATATAAATACATATGTATTTGATCTAACATTATTTAAAACTTGCATATGATTATGTATTCATATATGTTCAACTATTTTTATTTGTGTATAAAATTTTATCGTTTTATATTATATCAAGGTAATTTCCATAACATTTGTTAACTTCGAACGTAGAATTTGAAACAGTAATTTTTATATTTGGTTTTATAATTGTTGTATATTTTCCTTAGCCATTTTCCAAGTGTTTGGCATTGAGTCTTAAAGGCTAGAAATCTCACAGTATTTTACAGGGTGAATACTTGATAAATACCGTTCTGAGCCAAGCTTAGTATTCTTAACTAAAACAAATGTGCACTACTTTTTACTAACAGGCAGTGATAGAAAAACCAGAGAATTCTTAATTCTGTTTCTCAATGGAATTATTCTCCTGGAGCATTTAAAAAGTAATAATACAAGAATAAAGCTGAGATCAAATAATGTATTTGTTTAATGCATTGATGAATCAAATTTCTATGGGAAATAATATTCATTGTAGTTTTTCAGAGAAATATAGCTTTGTCCATTTTCTCACAAATTGTTATATTTTTCAAGGTGTGCTTACTTTTGGAGGTCAAACAGCAAAATGACTCTGAACACTAAATTTACAATAGGAACTTCAAGTTTGAAATCGTTTAAAAATAATTTTTTCACTAGTCTTCAGAGTCATCTTGAAAGACACAAGGCAGTCATTATTATTTTCATAACTTAG
This sequence comes from Glaucomys volans, assembly GCA_020662805.1. Taxonomy (NCBI): domain Eukaryota; kingdom Metazoa; phylum Chordata; class Mammalia; order Rodentia; family Sciuridae; genus Glaucomys; species Glaucomys volans. Next base: position 152,864 of record JAJEJO010000217.1, read on the forward strand.
ATAATTTCATTGTCAAAGTTTCTAAGAATGACAGATTACATTACCAATTTCATTATTAATCTAAGATTCTAACAAGCAAATTGAGATACCTGGTGACCTGGGATGTGTGGAAGAGTGAATTGGGACTCCATATAATGCACATGGGATAAGTAGTAAAGTAGAACAGGATGACCAAAATAGATGAGCAGTCAAGCCCAACCTACAGTCAACCTGGAAGCCTGAATAAGTCAAGATGGTTGACATTGGATAAAAGTTTTATGAAATCTATTTAGCAACCTAGTGGATTGAGGAAGATAATGTATCTTCTGAAATAACACATCTCATTGTTACAGAGTAATGAGGCATTTGGAAAATATGCTCATTGATGTAGAATTTACCAGAATGGTCATCAAGAAAGAATTTTTCTCTATGCAGACCTTGTGTGTGGCTAAGCTAGAAGAAAGGAGATAAGATTTCTCAAAGCTCAGCCTATTTAACTGCTCAGACTTCGTTAGCTTGATTTTTCCTGATTACCAATGCTGTTACTCTTCACATTCATTATAACATACAAAGTTAACATCAGTTAAAATGCAGATAAGTATTAATGTTGGATAAAAAGCATCTCAATAAAGAAATGAAGAAATTATAGGGGAAGAAAAGGCAGGAAGGTAGATATTCTGAAGAAGGTTGTAAACTCTTTTGACTTAATGAGATCCTCAGAATAAGCACTCCAAATGCTCCTTCTCATAGAAAAAGGAAAAATAAAGCCACTTGAGAAAAGAGTCATCTCACTTTTCTATAAATTCAAGTGGACCTGAATTTATGTGATGCTCATCCTTCAAATAAATGTTTTCTAGTGACATGAAGATTCTGAAAATGCTTCAACAGCAATAACTGGGATGGACGCTGTGTTGTAATAATTTGGATACACTTGACTAATGCAGTTATTTGCAATGAGGTTGGCTCAGTGCCCAAAGCAGTGAGCAAACAAATATAGCTCGACAATTGTTTCATGTCTTCCAAGAGAGCCAGAGAGGTTTTTGCTTAGTCCAGGGGGGCCAGTGGTCACTGCTGCAGATGCTGGTCATGAAAACTTCATCAGATATATTTTTAAAAGAGTCTTTGTTAAATTCACTAATGTGTTTTATGTAAAAATGCTGGTGAGGCACGAGTGTTTTTAATCAAATTAGTATGCAACATAAGGCAGCTGTGTATTCAAATGGGTTTTTTAGCAATTTGGTTGTTTTCCTTATAATAACAGGAAAGAACATTTTGATTTTGAAGGTGACAGAGGCAATATTACCAGAATTAAACAATCTGAATTAGCTTTTTCATGAAATGTAATATGTTTTATGCTTTTAGATGGGATGCTCCGGTGCTTTCAGATGAGCCTGCCACTGTCACAGTCAATGGCCAGGAACAGAATAAGCTCTGGAGGTAGGATTATCCTCAAATTTAATTTTTTTTAGAAGAAGCTAATGGCAAATGTTTCTAGCAAACTTTAGGTTCATCTATGTTATAACTAGAGAACCAAGACAGGATATTAAAAGAACAGATAAGTATAAAATTAGTAAACAAAGTTTGACATTTTGCTTATTCTATGAATTTAATGCTGAAAATGGATATAATCCCTAAGATCATAAACAGCATGCGTGTCAGACAAAAGCTGCAAAATTTCATTTCTTTGTCAACTTAGGTAAATTCAGAACTACCGGCACATTAAGAGAGTAACAAGATTACAAATTTAACTTTGAGTTCTACGATAATAATATTTCCTGCAGAGAGTTTGCAAGTAAAGCTGTTTAAACATGGAAAGAGAGGCTCTTTTTGTTATTTCTACAACTTGTATGGATTAGTATTCAAACAGACAGCATTCAGAGTCCAGCCATACCACTATTAAGCAGAAAAATTCTTGTTCATCTTGATCAAGAGGAAACAGAAGCCCAGAAAAGGATAAAAACATGTCATATCAAGTTCAAGGGAAATTTGGAATTCTTAGAATAAATAGCTCTCATAAAATTGTTTCTGACTCTGTAAGGCTAGCCTGGGTGGTTTTGAAAATGAGAAGGAAGTTTCTGTGGTAGCCCCTCATAAACTCATTGTTTCATCAACCTTTTTGGGAGTTCAGTCTTATGACTTCTTAGCAAATAGAACTGCCTGTTATTGATAAAGAGGGAGAGAGGGAGAGAGAGAGGGAGAGAGGGAGAAAGGGAGAGCAAGGAAGAAATAGCAATAAATACCACTGGTAAGACAGTTTTTCAATTCCTGCTAGTGGAAAGACATTTCTTCTCTTCATCTTCATGAGAAAGTGGTCTGAAAGTCCTTCCCTAGAAGATGCATATATAGAAACTTTTCACCCTGAGGCTGGGCAAATAGTGATTAATGCCAATGATTGCAACACAGCTTAGGAGTCATGCAATCTTGCTTCAGAAAAATATCTGCCTAATAGTATAATAAGCATGTGCACTGGGGACCACATAGATGCTCTACAAATACTAGAAGAGCAATGCAACTGAAGCAGGCTGCTTGTGTTCTGGATGAAAGGATTTTAAAGCCATCTGGTGTCTGGACATCAGCCTGAAAATCACAGGCTTCGATCCATAAGATAATCCATTTACACAGTCTACGTACTGTGATGGCTTTCCCCATGGATTTGTTCCATTATCCCAAATCAGTCCCTGTAACCTGTGGAAAGGTCTAATGTCATCAAGATTATAGTAAAGATTATAGTAAAGATTATTTCATTTATTGGAGACATTTATTATACCAATTCAGATAGTTGAGGATTCCATACTTGGAGCAATGAATCCAAGCAAGGCCAACATAGGTGATTCTTTACAATGGACACTGAATTTTCTTTATGAATAAATGAATTAAGAATATACTCATTTGTAGGTCTTGTAGAAGGGCAAATAACTTCCAAAGACAGTTTTCATGGGGGTAAAAATAATATTCAAAGGAAATTTTAAAATTCAGTCAACATTTACTGACAATATGTCTACATCAGTAGAGACACAGACAATACTCTATGTCAGTAGAGACAGAGAATAAGTTATGGAGGTTTCTGCCTTCAGAGATTATAGTCAAAAGGAAAAAAAATACACAAATGAACAATGTTAATATACAAAGTATGATGAAAGTAGCAAAGTAATGCACCATGTTTAAAAATGTATGTCTCAATTTATAATTTGAAATGTAATTTAGGATTTAAATTTATTTGGATATTATTTTCTAGAAGTTTTTTCTTTTAAAATTATGTTCTTACTTCTTTAGAAAAATACTTTGCCCATGGTAAAATAACAACTATATAAATTCTTTAAAATGTATTAATAGCATATGATTTTAAGTTAGGATATAATTTCAGTAAACTATTAGTATTCTAAAACTTAAAATATGATTCCAAAATATCTCCTTTAGAGGTGGATTCATTCATGACAGGGCACCTGATGATTTTCCTTGTCCTTTATGTGTAGCCTGTTTCAGTTAAAATACACCCCTTACCATTTTTATTACCTACTTAAGCATTTTCCACTGGGATGAACTGTCTTGAACTGAGTCCACTTTGCATTGAATATTCCTATGAGCTATGTCATCAAGTCAGATAAGTATGACAATCACTGCATTATTTTTATACAGTGATTTATCTGCATTAAATTGCATCTAATCTTCTATTCTTTGTGATCATTCTCTAGTTTTACCATGAAAAGCCTCTGCCTGCAAACAGGGCTATTTCTTCCATGAGGGAAGGACAACATCTCTTACTTATCTTGAACTCCCCTGCCACCAATTCATGGGAGCCTATTGCAGAGATAGGTTTATTACAATAACTCAATAGATGGTTTTTGCAGAAATAGAAGAAATTACTGCCTTTGTCACACATTTCTGAGCGACTTACTCACTACAGGTGACTGAAATGTTAACTCTACCACCATCTGGCTTTTGCCTTCATCTGGGTGGGAGGAACAGGGACAAGAAGGGGTCAGTTTCCCATCATCAATTGATATCATCCATCTTGACCATTGAATTTATGCTCTCTTATACCTGACTCTTATTTTCTTCCCCAATTAGAATCAAATTAGAATGTTCAAATTCTTAATATTGTGAGTCCCTGAATCTGTCAGTTTCCTCTCAAGAGTACCTATCTTCTCACTTTTATTACTTATCTCTATCTGCATTTTGATTGTCTCTCCAATTTTCTCTACCTTCCAGATTTCTCTTTTCTTCAAAAGAGGTGCCTGTAAAAATCCAGGATGTGAAGAGGTCAGGTTAAACATAATTACTTCCAGGCATGGTGGCACATACCTATAATCCCAGTGATTCTAGAGGCTAACTCGGGAGGATTGCAAGTTCAAGGCCAGCCTCAGCAATTTAGAGAGGCCATAAGCAACTTGGCAACCCCGTCTCAAAATTTAAAAAAAAAAAAAATTTAAAGGGCTAGAGGCTCAGTGGTAAAGCACCCCTAGGGTCAATACCCAGTACCAAAAACAAACAAAAAAAATAGTAATTGCTACTCTGAGGATCTTATAATCCAAATGAATCAGTGGGCTTTATTAGGTTTTAAGAATTATTGCAAACTGTCTTGATGTGAACATCCTTCTCTCTAATATTACAAGCTTTTTGATCAGTTTTTTTTATGAGAAGGTTATCAAATGTAGTTTCCAGCTCACAAATTGATGTTACCAACAAATATTGGTGAAAAAATATTGCTAAATGTGACAGAGGCATAAAGTTATGACTGTTAGGAATGACTTTTACAGTAGGCCCCTCTCTTAAAGAAGAGAGGAATCCAAAAGCTAGATATGATTGGAGATATATACAGAGATAAGTAATAAAAAGTAATTTTTAAAAAAGTGAGATTAGGGAATCTTGAGATTGGCATAGATTCAGGTACTCAGAATATTCAGAAGTTGGGCAATCTAATTTCATCCTAATTTGGAGAAAAAAATTAGAGGCCGGCATAGGAGGGCCTTATTCAGTAATGAAGAGAGACCCAATATCAATGGAGCATAAATTCAGAATAAAGTAAAGTAATATATACTTAATTGAGTATTGTGAATATACCTTCCTAGTTTATAGACAATTGTGTGTAGGATAAATCCTGTTTTGTTAAAGAGAGATTGGAAATATATATCACATAAAGCTAAATATGTTCCTTTGATGATGGTATTGCAATATTTATAATGCTTTTTTTTCTAACTTTCTGTAATAAGCACATATTAACAGTATAGACAGGAAGAAATGAAATTCTAATCTAACTAAATAATTAAGCAAGGAGATTCGAAGATAATATTTATTCAGTAATTGGTGAAAATCAAGAGTCAAGAATATTCAAATGACTTACTTGGGGAGCTACAGCATGATTTCATAAGTTTGAAAGGATCAATAGCACACACTTAAACTTTATTTAAATAAAGCACATAACAGCATGTGCCTTGGGGGCAGAGTTATTCTATTTATTTTATTTTTGAGTTTTCGCCTACAGAAAATGGGGCTATTTATGCCTGCTTTAAAGGGTTGTTATAAATACTAAGTGAAACAGTGTTTACGAAGTATTTAGAACAATAATTCCATATAAAACTACTATTGTGTTAAGTCTGGAAATGTCTTGATGAATCACCCACCACGGGGTCCATGGTTTTCCAAACTTTGGGTTGCAATTTATTAAGGGTTATGATTTAATTTAGAATGACCTAACCAGTATTTAAAATAAAGTTGTAAAAAACAGAACAGAACAGAAATGAGTGCTACACGTGGACAGCAAAAATTGTGAACTCAACACCATATTACAAAGACTGTTTGGTCCATAGTCATTAGGGAATGCAAACTAAATCCACAATGGGATAGCACTTCCCATTCATTAGGAAGCTTAAAGTAAGAGAAAGACAATACCGAGTATTGACAAGGACATGAAGAAATTGGAGCACAATTACATTTTTGATATAATTGTAAAATGGTATCGTCACTCTGGAAAAAAGAATGACAGTGTGTGGCAAGGTTAAACATAGGGTTATCTTATGACTCAACCCAGTAATTCCACCCCTAGGTATATACCCCACAGAAATCAAAACCCATATCTATACAGTAACACGAATGTTGATAGCAGCATTATTTAGAGGAGCCAAAATGTGGAAACAAGCCAAATTTTATCAACTGTAAATGGGTGAACAAAATGTGACCTATCCATACAATAGAATATTATAGAGCAAAGAAAGGAATGAAGTTCTCTAAAATGTGGGATGACAGATGAACCTTGAAAACATTATGCTGAGTCAAGGAAGCTAGAAAACCAAGTGGAACTGCAACTTTTAATGGCTGTGGTCAATACCAAGAGATGTTTAGTACCGATGACCATCAAAAGCCAAAATGCTAGAGGACAGAAACAGTAAATCTCCTGACTGATCCATGGGTGGCTAAGCTAGCCCCTTCAGAAGGCAGATGGGCAACGGCCACCCACATAGAGATTGCACACACACAAAAAGATATTGCAAACCCTAATCTCATGAAATAAGTCAGTATTCTCAAGGCACAATACTTAAAGGACATTCCAAGCTTTTGATAATTGAAATGAAGATGTTAATAAATGCAGGATGCCAGGGAATCTGTGAAAGTTAAAATGATGGTTGTTTACAAATTCTTACATCTTTGAACTTACAGTTTAATAATTTGGAAACAGATTTAAGCATAAAGAGAGATATATAGAGCTCAATTAAGTGTTTTGTCTTCCTGTTCTTCCTTTAACTCATTTGTGTAACCAGTATTATACGATAATAATAATTCCTATCTCACACAGTTTTGAAGATAAAATTTGATAAGTGCATATATAATACTTAGAAGATGATCTGCTCAGATTTCATTATAAGATGTCCAATAAGAATAACTCAAAATCAAAATCAAAGAAATGCAACCCAAGGCTTCCGGGTGTATAGCCCTACCTTGCACATTTCACCTGCATTCCAGTTTGGTATTGGCAGCTGCTCACTCCACTTCATCACTCATCACTTTCTCAAACCCAGCACATCCAGCCTTCTACCTGAAGCCTGCCATTAAACTGTATGACTGATTGGACTAATATGCTCTGTGATTTACACAATTGCCCAAGCTGAGGATGTTTTCATGCCTCTGGAGAGTAGAACAAGGCCCCAAATGTAGTAAAACATTATAAAAACTTTGGTGAGTTAATGCCAGACTCATAATTCTATCTTCCTTCTTACCTCCAAGCTATGGAATCCTTTAGTTATTACTGCCTAAATATTCTTTTTCCAATTTGTACCCTTCACTTTCCTCTCATTGTCATTGTTTCAGAAGAACCTGTCATCACGTTAAACCTGTAATACCTTGCTCCTTCCTAAGGAGACTTTATATCTCCTGTCCAATTCTTATAAGTCCAAGTGTGTATTACTCAGGGGTGATTATATTTTGAAACATAAATTTGGTCATGCCATAGTCAGACTCAAAAGATTTCAGTGGTTTTTCATTTCCTGGCAAATAAAATCCAAAGCTTTTAGCCCCCGCATGTAAGATCCTACTGGATTTGCCTTATTACTCCCCAGGTCTTTGAACTGCCCTTCTCTACCATCCAACTGTTTAGGATGCTTCCTGCACCTCCTTCTGTGCAATAGGTATTTGAAGCTCCTTGTTGGTTCAATGCTCCCTCCCATTTTGTGCTAGACTTATGAATACTTTTCTCTAAAAGGTATTTCTCTCATAGCATAGGTATCTACTTCTCAGTGAGGCTGGGTGACCTAAAAGGAAACTCAAGTTTCTGTGATTTCTTAAAGTATTATTTGTAGACGTAAGTCAGTATAGCATCATTGGTAAAATGAGCCAATGAGTTTCTGGTAGACATGTGACATTTTATGGAAATTTAAGTGCATTATCTTTAATAAATTTAGTCATTCTTGAACTTATGTGTAATTTTCTATTTAGAAATACTTGCCTGAAAAATTTTGTAGTATCTTTGGGGGAAACTCCATTGCTAATGGTTTTAAGTAATCACCTCCAAGATATAAACACTATCTTGTCTGGATTTTTAATGCCTAGCCAACATCTTATTTTCTTAAACATAATTAATGAAAAAGTGAACAAATGATTTTATGTCCTCTAAGTACTTCACAAAAGTTTATAATTTATTGTTCTAATTATTATGATTACTACTAGTAGTAATAGTTGTTGTTGTTGTTGTTTGAAGTAGCATGTTCTCGTTGAGAACAAGCTATGCCTGAATAGCTTTTATTGCTATTTGAAATCTAGAATCAGTTGCAACTCTCCCACTATTAGTGGATACAGTGAACCTGATGCTTAAGACAAATCATAATTCTAAGACTGCGTTCAAACTTTCTCATGATATAAAGTTTGCAAACTTGAAGTTCTAAGGAAAAAATGTGATGCATGTATTAGAAATTTTATAAAAAAGGATTATTTCTTTCAAATGGGTGTATTCTATATTTTATATTAAACTAAAAAATGCAGAAAAAGCAATATAGCTCTGCCACCAAAAAAAAAGCTAAAATAACAAGCAAAACTAAAATATTTCCTTTACTAAACCCATAACCAAGTGATATAAAGATGGCCTCTTCCATTATACATTCTCATCTCTATAAACCCCTCATATTTATGTTGGAGAAAATCTTCATATATTGCTAAAATTAAAAATTATATGTCATAAAATCTAGAAAAATTACACATTTATTTAACATGTTTTCCCACCCATTAAAACCTAGAAATATCTAAACTGTCATTATTAGACTTAATTCAATTTCAAAAGCATTATTATATTTTAAAATTTATTCTCATATATTCTAGTTCTATGACATTTCCAACATTTTTAACCATTTTCTTTTTTAAACCCAAACTAGACAGATTCCTGAATAGTTTTTATTGCTAAAATGTGTACATTAAGGCAGTAAGTGTGTTAATTTAATAATAGTTCATTCAATTCATTATGTAAAAATAATCATTTCCCCATTAAATATAAACATAACACAGTAAAAGGAAATAACAATATGGTCAAGTTTTTATTTTCTGAGTAATAATAAATAATGTGTAAGTTTTATTTTAAGTTTATAAGTTTCAATATAGTCATTGATCACTTATTTCGATGTTGAAAAGAAGGGAAGGAATCTGAAAACTATTTGAGGTATTTTGAAAATGTTTTGAATATACTCTCTATTTGAGATATACTCTCTATTTAACCATTCATACCACCTCCATAAGGAAACTCTTTAAAGCTAAATGTTAGAAACAAAATCTCAGCACAGATTACACTGGTGATTAAATAAAGGGATTAGAATGGAAAAACAGCTCTGCCACATCTTCACAAAGAGGTTTTATTTTATTTGAATTCCTAGATGATATATATAGATATTCAAATGAATATCCAAATAAATGTTGTGGTTTAGATTATTCATAAATTGTAGATCATTAATAGTGTTGATATTATGCTTTTCAGATATTTGAGATTTGAAATGGTACACATCTACAGGGAATGGTAGCAGTATATTAGGGATTTGATTAGTGGAAATCTTGGATTTCAATCAGATATGGGGTAGGGTCACCCAGTTCTCTAGTGAAAAAGCAATTCAAAGACATGACTTAAATGTTTGTGGTCACTATGGGAATACATTTTTAATATAAAGGTGACTGGATTTAGCTTGCTCTGATTTCTGTTGCTATTAAATAGTTGAGGAAATGATGTTAGATGTAAGTCTTGAAGCATATGAATTGATGAAATTGATTAAAAGGTAAAGGAAGATTTCTTTAAAAGTGTTTTGTTAAGTACCTTGTGTGTGGATGCAACCCTTATCTTTTCATCATATCCTTCTACTTAGCATAATGGATGCTCTAAATTGAAATAAGGAGGATTAGACGAAAGCTTTCAGAGATGTACATACTTAGCTATGTTAGGATCTTTGCAAGAAACCAAGTAAGAAACCTAATCTGGCTATGCAATGGAAGGCCAGAAACAAAACTGTTTAAACTCAGAAATCTTAATGGCATTCAAGAAAAAGGCAAAATACTCCAAATTTAAATTAATTTTCTGAATAAAGACAAAAGCAAAGGAAAATAGGCACGAATGCATAGAAACATATTACAAAGACAGAAGTTATTACAAACAGAGAATCATAAATATGGAAATAAATCTTTAAATCAATTCAGGAAGAGATTAGAAAATAAACAATTATTCTAAAAGAGAAGGAAACTAGTATGTGCTCTGTTTAATTACAGTGAATTATTGAACAGGGAGGTTTATATAGTGAGAGGCAAACAAGCTGGAGTTCAGTGACTTCTCTGAACTTTGTTTCAGAAAAAAGAATTGAAAACTGTTGATCAGGTGAGCTAGCTAAGAAGGGAGGGCACAGAAGAAGAATGAGTCCAGCCATGCCGACACCCAATAAACCAAGACAGCTGCCTGTATAGAAAAATCACGATAATAGGAAAATCATCTGTCTATATTAAAATCAAGAGAAAAATAAACCTCTGTCATATTATGAGGCTTCTTTTCTAAAGATGAAAATAATTTGAAACAAGGCAAAATATCTATCTATTTTTAAAGAGGCAAAAGAAATCTGACTTGGTTATTTGGTTTTCTGGGAAGATACCAGATGTAATCAATCAAATTTTAATCACCTGGAAAAGTATGGGTATTATGAAATACCAACATGGTTTTCTGAATAGCAAATCATGCCAGACCCATTAAATCGTGTACTGTGATAGCATTACAGGGCACAGAGACAGGAGAAAATGATAGTGATAATCCATCTTGTTTTCAGAAGGTCTTGGAATCTGCTCTTTGTCACATTTTCATTGACAAACTTGTGGACACATGACCTCAGACACATTATTTTTAGGTGGATGGATGCACAACATGCTTGAATGTTCAACCAAAGGACAATTGAGGCTTTCAATTTCAGTTGCACTAATATTTTGATGTAGTTCCCAGACACTGGTCATGGGGACCATCTAATCAACTGCAATTAGATGATCTGCATCAAGTAATTAAGAGTATGCTCATCAATTTTCTAGATAATTATAAATCTACTTAGTATAGGTAGGAGACAAAAATTGAAATGGTGAATATAATACAAATACAGAATAGATATCTGTGATACATTTTTCTTAACAGAATAATAATCAATCACGTGATACTATTGTGAAAATTGCCAATATTCTATAGAAAATTCTTAAAAGGAGTATGGTATCTAAGGACTTGAAAAAATATTCTTTTACCTTTACTTGTTTTAGTTAATCACCATGAAAATACTTGATTTTAGGTAAAATATCTGTGGGGATTGCTTCCAGTCCTTCCCAACTTATGGATACCAAAATCTAAGGAAGCTTGAGTCCCTATTACAAAATGGCACAGTATTGGCACATAACCCATGCACATCCTCCTATTACTTTATGTTACCTCTAAGTTACTTGCAGTACATAATGCAATAAAAATACTATGTAAATATGTCATACTGAATTAATAAGGGAATAATAATAAAAAGTATGTCTATGTTTAGTATAAACACAATCTTTTTTTCTGAATATTTTTGATTTGAAGTTGGTTGAATCCCATGGATGCAAAATTTATGGATATGGAAGACCAACTATATTTATAAGATGAACACAGTTCAGGAAGAAAAACATTACCTTCATTCCCAAAGCTTCCTTGATTCTCTTTTAGTTATTGCTTCAGGTAGCTACTCCCTAACTTCTAACACCATGGATTAGTTTTCCCTGTTTATGTTGACAAAAAAAAATAATTGCACAGTATATAGTATGTATTTTTCTGTGTCTGTCTTCTTTTGCTTAGTTTTTTTTTTTTAGTACTAGGGATTGAACCCAGGGGTGTTTAACCACTGAGCAATATCCCCTCCTATTATATTTTATTTTCAGACTCTCCCTAAGTTGCTTAGGGCCTCACTAAGTTGCTGAGGCTGGCCTTGAACTTGTGATCCTCCTGCCTCAGCTTCCTGAGTCACTGAGATTATAGGCTTGTTTGTGGGATTCATCCATATTAAGGCATCCACCTAAAGAGAGGAATATGGATTTTAAAAAGTGAAGGGATTCCATTCCTGAGTAGTAGAATACTCCAACATCTGGAAGTTGAGAGGAGCAAGAGTTGCTAAGACATATAGAGTATCTGGGGAGATAGGAGGAAAACTTGTGGACAATCGTGTCATGGCCAAGGGTAAAGTACTTTAAGAAGGGGAATGATGAACAGTGATCAAAAATTGTCAAGCTATGATCAAGAAGAGGTCATTTTTATACTGTTAGATTTGACATCATGGAGGTCATTGAAAAACATCACTTCAAAGAACAGAATGGGAAGTGATGTAATGAAGACTGCAATTCGGACAACTGGGTCCAAATTTTTAAGAAAAAATTAAGTGAGACAGGCATGGTGGTGCATCCTGTAATCCCAGTGGCTTAGGAAGCTGAGGCATGATGGCAAGTTCAAAGTCAGCCTCAGCAACTTGGTGAGGCCCTAAGCAACTCAGCGAGACCCTGTCTCTAAATAAAATATTAAAAAGGGGTGGGATGTGGCTCAGTGGTCAAGTGCTCCTGAGTTCAATCCCTGGTACTCGCCCCACGCAAAAAAAATATTTAGTCATCTAGGGAACATAGAATTGAAGAATGGTTTTGAGATAGTAAATACTATATCAAATTTCTGTATGTATGATGGTAGGAAAAAGACAGTGGAGAGGGAAAATGGGGATACGGAAAGATGTATGAATGATGACTATGAGAAAGCGAGAAAGGATGGAATACAGAGCACAGTGAAGATGCCTATGTCAGTGAGGAGCAGAAGTACTTCAATTATATCAGGAGAGAGACAGCTGTGGAGTTGGTAGGTGCACTTGGTGAGGAACAGTGGAATACTGTTCTTATCCTCCACAAAGATAAAAATTCTTTTCCTACACACTCCCCTACTATCACTATATTTTCAAAAAATAATTGAAAACATGCATTTCATTTGTTTATGATTTTTAGAGAGGTAGAGACCTCTGTTTATTGGCCATCTGGAATTTTAAAACTTGTTACTCAATCTGCATTCAAAATGCCTTCCTCTTTTTATCACATAATAGTAACTTTAGAGGAAGCAACATTCCTGGGTGCTTTAAATGTCCTCTAAAATTATGTAGATATTTTTCTAACAATCTTCTGTCATAAAATATTGTGGATGATTAGTCTGAAATTAGTGTGGCAGTATGATTCTTCTAAATGGATGCTTTCTGGAATTTTTTTTTCTGTAGTCTTGGTAAGGAATCACTATAGAAAAGCCCTAAGACTCCCGCTCACACAGGTATATATGCTTTTTTTTTTTTTTTGACTCTACTGCTGAGCTACATCCCCATCCCTTTTTAAAAATTTATTTTGAGACAGAGTCTCTCATTATATGTCTGAGACTGGCATCTAACTCAGGATCCCCCTGCCTCAGCCTCCCAAATAACTGGGATTACAGGTGTGTGCCTTGACACCCAGCTGCAGATTTGCTCTTAAGAATCTAGATCTTCAAGCAAGAAAGGGGATTCATAGCACAGTCCTTACCTCAGCCCACATGCTTCCACTGTAGGAGGACATTGGAGAAGGGGGTTACCACAATTCCTTTGCTTACTGTCGCATTTCAGTGTTCTTTTAGGAATGGCAGTTTCTTGTTATCAAGTAACTTTCTTCAAAATCTGTACTGTGCTTTGCAGAAATTCTCCTATTTGTGGGATATATTTGCCTTCAGCCTTGATCATTATAATAATTTTTACAGTATTCATTCATGGCACCCTTGGAAACATCTTTGGCTAACCTCATCAGTTATTGCTATACACAGGGGGAGAGGGTGCCTAACCCTAGTTGTGCTGCCCTGATGCCCATAATCTCAAGCTTAGGATCTCTATCATCACATTTCCAGAGAAAACTTTGCTTTTCTCTATATTTTCTGCTAAATGCTAGCCATGGTTGGAGCTGCTGTTCTCTCCCTATCCCTCCCAATTTTTACATATATACTTAACTCTTTATTCTGGTATCTGTTGCAGTCTCTATGGGATCAAGATAGTCTCATTTTGAAAGATAAATAAACCTAGAAATTGGTCCAAATCACAGTGTTATATGAGATTTTTATCGTTAACTTGATATGCAAGTGTAAGACAATATAAGAATAATCCATATATCTATTTCACCTGATTCTTAAAGATGTACCTTTTGAATATGATTAACATGAAATGTTTCTTGTAAAAAAAATAATGTCCTTTGGCAAATGCATGCACTGTGGTCTGAGGCAAGGGAGGGGGATTTTAAAGTCCCTCCCATGGGAAATGTATTTTTTCTGTGTGGATCTCCGATCATTGATCAGAAACAGTCTGCCTGTGTAACACTGGGCTTAATCACTTAACCATACACATGCCCAAGATCACAGGAATAACAAAAAATGTTCAATTATATATAACTGAAATACTTTTGCACCTAAAGAGAAACAATGATACACAGTATTTGGATGATAGGCAGGGCAGAACATGAAAAGGCAGGGAAGGGAAGCTGTGGAGTAGCAGAAAGTCCACAGGCTAGGGTGTAACTCCCAGCAGTGATTCCCACTTATGAGTGGCAGAAAGATACAACAAAATGCCTGCTATGGACTAAACTGTGTCCCTCTCCACTCCAAGTACATATGGTGAAATCTCACCTCAATAGCTCAGAATATGACTGTACTTGGAGATAGAGTCTTTACAGAAGTAATTAAGGTTAAAATGAGATCATGAGGGTAGAGCCTAATTTGATATGCTGGAGATCCTTATAAGAAGAGGAAATCTGGACACATGTGGGTAGGACAACGTAATGAGAAAAGGAGAAGACAGTCATCTGCAAGCCAAGGAGATGAGCCCAAACAGATTTTTCCATCAAAGCCCTTAGAACAAATCAACACTGCTGACACCTTGGTCTTGGATTTCTAACCTCCAGACCTGTGAGACAAAAATGTTCTGCTCTTCAAACCACCCAGTTTATGGCACTTTGCTATAGCTTCCCTAGCAAAAGAACAGACAATACCTTAGTTATTTTTTAAGGAATATTCCCAGTTGTTTCATAGAATTTTATAAAGTAAGTAAATAAGAACAATAATGTTATTTGTAATTGATTGAATATTTGCAATAAAGTACATGTAGTGCTCTATGCGATGTCTAGCATGGTAACTGCCATAGAGTACAGTAACCATTCTTACTTATTTCCTCTTGTTTATTGCAAGGAAAAGGTGTTGAAATTAAAATATGCTGCAGTGAACAGGGAGAAATGTAAAAATATAGGAAGAAAAAAAGATTGCTAAAAATAGGGAAAAGAACCTAACACATTCAAGGAAGAAGGGAACTATGTCAGAGACTCTATAGCAGAGAGCAGACACTGAAGCAGTAGTAAGAGACCAGTCAGTACCCAGAGTCCAGGGTGAGCAGGGAGAATGTTAGACTACTTTGTAGAGTTACTTGGTCAGGACTGTCACAACACATCTAAGCTTTTATATCCATGTGAACCTATAGTTTCCATAGTATTTATGTTATAATTGTCTTCACAATATTAATAGCAAAGGTTATCATGAAGTCATATGTGACATTATGTTGACTGGATTTTTATTTCCTTTTTTGCCTTCTGAGTTACTGACATATTATTGCAGCAAAACATATGTAGGGTCAATTCAAGCTGAATAGTTATTAGAAACCATGATAACAAAAGTCATTACACTGCAGTTCAGTTTTGACAGTAAAATTTCTGCAACATTATCACAAATCCTCATGCATTAGTGCAATGATCCTTACTATAGTTTCATATTAGAATCAAAAGATTGCTGTAGCATGCTTGATACAAAAAGTCAAGCAAGCCAAATTCTTTTCTGCTTTTACAGATAACATTTTTGTTCTTTTTCTATGTACACCATGCAGACAGTAGCTTTGTTTTATATACTTTTCTCTACAACTTATGAGTATATTGCATATATATTTCTTTAAAATGAGAAAATTCCCTTAAAAGTCTACACAAATGCTGATATTATGCTCAAAGGAATTAACTGTAAAATGATTTAATATCTGATAGAATCTCACAAAATTCTAAACACTACATTATTTACTGCATTATTTTTCTTTTTCTCCAGTAAGGTGTCAGCTCTTTGTTTGTGTTTTGTTTAATCAGTGTTTACCATGTGGAATTGCGCAAGACTTTACAAAAAATATTGGTCATATTCAGGATGACTTTGATAAGAAAGCACTGATGGTCACCTTCAGTTTATAAAGGGAAAAGAATTTTAATATCTATCTGATCACAATATTTTATCATATCACTTATTAACAAAGTCTTAAAAAGTTAGTCTATACAGTTAAATTGCACATATATATTAATATTTGAGATATTAGTTTACTGATGATCCATTTTAAGAAAACAGAGGAAAATATAACTTATAAACTAGTGCCTAGTAAATGAATAAAGGAACCTCTAAAAATCAAGTAGCTTCTTCCTTAATACAAGAATCACGTTTATTCAGATATATACAGAATATGGATAATTAGAACACATTTCACTTTATGTGAAATACATTTTCTGGTAATTAGGAGATAGATAAAATTTTAGTTAGTTGAGTATAACTGAAATGATTGTGGGACTTACTATGTTATTAGAGACACTCATCAGGTAAGAATGCTTAGAAAATACAAATAATCATCCCAGTAAGTGAAAAGTGAGTTGTCCTCATGGTTAGAAGAGAGAGAAACAATAACTAACTCTTTCAAACCATTGCATTGTTTATGTTTGTTAATAAAAATTATTTCATTGAGCTACTCTGTTGTCTTTAATAAAGTCATGAATGATTCACAGAAAGTGACAATTTTATAATATATTTGGACTTCATAAAATGTTTCTTCATAAAAAGTAATCAACTTCATTTCTATAATGATTTCATTGTCATGGTACGGGTTATGTCACAATTGATAAACAAACAGGGAAATTAACACCAATTTTGAGTTTCACCCTTTCTTTATATACACTAATCAATCTGTGAAGTATGCTGCATAATCTCATTGAATAACACAAAAATATAACTAAAATATATGTAGCACTTACTATGTGCCATTTGTTTTTCTGAGATCTTTATACATATTAATTCAGTTGTTAGGAAAACGTACGAAGTAGGTTCTATTATTTTTATTTTACAGATAAGGAACCACAGGCTCAGAAAGGTAAATGACTGATTAAATTACAGCTAAAGCAGAGCAGGGTTCAAACCATGGCAGTCTGGCTCCATGCTAAACTGTACTGCCTAGCCTACAATCAGGTCTTTGTTGAAAACACTATTGGTGCACATTTGATTGCATTCCCTAGAGAAAAGGGATATTAAATATTAAGACTTTTATTATATATTATCAAATTTTTTCCATAGAGAGCATTTCAAATTCAATATCGCCACTAGGAAAACTGCAAATTTTAGTTCTTCCCCCAAAAAAGCATTACAATTGAAATACCTTCTGCTAATAGGCTGGATGAAAACATGCTATTGTGTTGTTGTAATTTATATTTCTTTGTATTATGGATGCTTTCCTCCCTTTCATTCATAAACTGCTTTCTATTTAAATAGTCAATAAATATAAGACACAGAAACAATACTTGTTTGAAGACTTTTTCCATTGTTTTGTTAAAGAAGTGATCTTTTAAATGGTTTAGAATAGCACTCCATGTTGTGAAAATATATAAGTTCGTGGTTGTGACAGATGTTGAGAATATTTCCCGATATTTTTAAACCTAAAGACATTTTAATTTTCATGTCAGAAAATCTATATGTTACTTTTTAGGATTTCTTGATTGTCACTACATTGATAAAAACTTTCTTTATACTAAAATAATATATTCAATTCTACTTTATGTTTACATTTAACTCTTTAATTCATTTATGTTTATTGATCTGACATGAGGTAGTGTTTAATGTATTTTCAAAAATATATATTAGGACTTGTACCGATTTGTTTAAAATAATGTGATATGTATTTGAATTTCTGCATTCTGTGTGAATAATTGTTTGCACATTAGAACTTCTAGGTTTTCTGTGTGACAGCATTGACCTTTCTGTCACTTTTATAACATGTTATAGCTTATTGTAGTTTTATTATTTGTTTCAGAAAATATTAGAACAATGTGCCCCCATTATTTCCTCATATTTTCTTATCTGTTTTCATGTTTCAATGTAGAATTATTTTATCAGAATCCAAAAAATATTATTTTGATTTATTTGGAATGCTTTAAAATTACAAAATTAAGATTCCAGATCCCATCAAATGAAAATATTGAATATTGTCATGGCATGTGTTGTCTCATTTTCTTCTCCATCTGTACAATATTACAGATTCTCCATGAAGTTTCTAATGTCATATTTCCTGTCAGCATATTTCTAGGAAATTTTTGTTATAGATATTGTGAATAGGGGATATATATATATTTACATATATATGTAGGTATCTACATATCTAGATAGAATATATATATGATATATATATAGGTATCTACATATCTAGATATCTATATATATATATGTTCTAATTAGTGTTGGTAGTACGAGACCCAGATTAATTAACTAGCCCCTTTTAATCCTTTTGTAATTGCTAATTCTATATTTCATGCCTAGTCAAATATATGTACATATAAATGATTTTCTATTCCTTGAACCTCTGTCAGGTTTACCCAGACTTTAGGTATTTATCATAGCTCAATTCTTTACACCTACCTGTTTTTCTTGCTGCTTATGATTAGGTCACTATTATCCTATGCGTCTGTCCTCTCTACTCATAATTCATCCCATATTCTTAGGTTATATCAACTATATAATACCTATCATGGTCTATAATAAAAGGTCATTTTATTATCATATAGCCCACATGAAAATTTGATGCAAGAAATGAGGGGCATATATTTATCTAAAAGCATAATATGAATATTAGTAGCCCTATGTTCAAAATGCAAAATATATATATTGTGAAAAACTAAGTGCTTTATATTTAAAATATAGAGAATGGTTGAGGAAAGCAAATAAAATTATATATAAAAGCTAAGAAAGCAACTAGATATAGTATATGCCTTATAAATGTTAACTATTACTGTATGTATTTCTTAAAACAGTCCCTCTGGGAAGACATTAATATTTCATGCTTTCAGAAGTGCAGAGGGATTAAATAAGTTCTCCATAAGTACTCTACCCCACCTTCAATAAGAATTAAATTCTAAAGGAAAAATAAATGATTAAAAAATATTGAGTATATGAACATGTATTTTCCATATTAAAATGTATTTCAGTGAATAATTATAAGATATATCTTTGTAGATTTGGGGGAAATTATTACAAAAACAGTTGTAATTCAAGTATCAGGCAAGTCTAAGGAGAAAATATGTATCATAGGAATTGTGTGCAATGAATATTTTACTTCTTTCGTTATAATTAAAAATGGACTTTGAATAATAAAAATAATATTATTTCATTTTATAGTTTCACTGCAGAATGCTTTTAAAAGGTCAGCATGCTGGCTATGAAGGGAGTAAAAAGAACATAACTTATCCATTAGAAAACATTTCAAGTTTTTCTTGGCTTTACAGATTATACAGAGAATCAGCAGAGAATTTCATGAAAGTCTAATTTGTGACCTGAAAATTCCTCCTATTCTTTACATAGACTGTATTTTCTAACATTTAATCTAACAAATACTATGCTTATGTTATAAATATATTTCCTAATAAGAAAATTTGCAGGGACAAAAAGAAATCTAAATTAACAGAGTTGACAAATTTCTTAAAATACAATTTCTCAGAATTTTTAATATGGAAATACAGCTTAAATCTAGTTTTCAGTGCTGCCTATTATATTTATATTATGTATTTATGGAATGTATGTTATCTCTGAGAGTGTGTATATATCAGAGCATCTTAATCTCAGCTTTGATGATATTTTTGCTAAAGAGTTTTGGGGGGTGTGTACAGGCATGTCAGGGTGAGCTATTCTATGCATTTTAGAATGTTTAATAGCATCCTGGTTTCTGGGCCTACGATCCTAGGAGCAACAAAAAATGCTTTCAAGTGTTGTCATATATGTAGGTCTCTCCTAGGGGGACAAAATAGTCCTCTGTGGAGAACCATAAGATATATGTAAAAGGTACATATGAAAATGTATAAATGAAATATATATATATATGCAACACACATATATAAATTTTTTGAATATTTTTGATATATCAATGATCTATCATCATCATATTCCTTAAATCACTTTTAAGGTCTTTCTAACATCAAAAATTCGTTCACTGCTAAGCAACTCCACCAGAACATCCTTTCAAAGTTGCATAAAAGATACATAAATCTGAAATTCACCTAAAACTGGTGCTGCACTGAGGGCTTGGTTTGACTTAAGCCAAGTTTACTTCTCTAAAGTACTAGACAGCAATAAACTCCAAGTTCTCAATGTTGCCCTTATGAAGTGTAGACAATGGAGAGTTATTACGATAAAACAATAATTGGGATAGATTCAAACTAAAAAGCTTTTTCTCAGCAAAGGAAACAATCAACAATGTGAAGAGAGAACCTTACAGAGTGGGAGAAAATCTTTGCCACACACACTTCAGATAGAGCACTAATCTCCAGAATTTATAAAAAACTCAAAAAACTTTACACCAAGAATAGAAATAACCCAATCAATAAATGGGCTAAGGAAATGAACAGACACTTCACAGAAGAGGATCTACAAGCAATCAACAGATATATGAAAAATGTTCAACATCTCTAGCAATAAGAGAAATGCAAATCAAAACTACCCTAAGATATCACCTCACCCCAATTAGAATGTCTTTTATCAAGAATACAAGCAACAATAAGTATTGGCAAGGATGTGGGGAAAAAGATACACTCATACATTGCTGGTGGGATTGCAAATTGGTGTATCCACTCTGGAGAGCAGTATGGAGGTTCCTTAGAAAACTTGTAATGGAACTGCCCTTTGACCCAGGTATCCCACTCCTTAGCCTATACCCAAAGGACTTAAAATCAGCATACTACAGTGATGCAGCCACATCAATGTTTACAGCAGCCCAATTCACTATAGCTAGATTGTGGAACCAACCTAGATGCTCTTCAATAGATGAATGGATAAAGAAACTGTATTATATATACACACAATGGAATATTATTCAGCCATAAAGAATAATACAATTATGACATTTGTAGGTAAATGGATGGAGTTGGAGAATATCATGTTAAGTGAAATAAGCCAATCCCCAAAAAAACAAAGGCTGAATGATTTCTCTGATAAGTGGTTGATGACACATAATGGGGGTAGGGGGAAGTAAGGGAAGAATGGAGAAAGATGGATTGTATAGAGGAAAATGAGGGGCAGGGAGGTGGTAGGGAAGGAAAGATAATAGAATGAGACAAACATCATTACCTTATACATATGTGTGAATACGCAAATTGTATGATTCTACTTTGTGTACAACCAGAAAAACGATAGCTGTACTCCATTTGTGTACAAGGAACCAAAAGAAAAAAAAAAGAAAAAGAAAAAAAAAAACAGTAGACTATCAGCTGTCTGCCTTGTGTGTCTCCTGAGTCACAAAAGCTCTTCAGAGAAGAGCTCTTCAGATAAAGGGGACTGTAGGAATTTAATGGAAGCTTCTTGTGTGTGAAGTACGGTAACTACTTTAGAAAAAACGTGTATGAGTGTGAGTGGGTGTATGTGTGTTCTAAGAAGCAGAAGCCAAAGCAGTATATCTGTGTGTGTGCACAGGCTTGTCTTCTAAGAAACAGACAGAGACACTGACAGGGTCTTCATATAGCTGTTTTAGGTAAAAACTATTAAAGAATTGCATGATATTTTGTAGAAAAGGCATGAGTTTCTGTCTATATTGAAACAAGCCAACAGAAATCAGCACCCAAAGCACAATTTTAATATATGCAAGATAACAAACAATAGGAAAAGCTTATAAAAAGAAATAAAACAGCTTTCACATTTCTTTAGAAAAACAATTTTGTTCATTGCTAGAATAGACTGACTCCTCACCAAATCAATCTAAAGTGAGTGCTAGAAGTAACCATGTTTGAAAACTGATGAGAGAAGAAAGACAAAACTAATTCAATTTATAGAATGAGATTGTGAGAATTTAAGGTGGAAATTTCACACAACAAGATGAGGTAATGTAAATTAAATAACAAAAATATATGATTCTTTCTGGGTGGGGTGAAGGAAGGATGCTTCAGAGCTCTGGTTCTATGCTACATTCTAGGAAGGAATCCCTGGGACTGGGGCATCACAGCTTCTGCATGGAGTCTGAGATGAGGTGGCACATTCCTATGCAGTATCATAGGTAATTAATAATTTATTTTGAATAAACAAATTCGTTACTGTATAGTGTTTGAAATCTGTGAGGCTGTGTTCCCTAGAACCCAGCACACTTCACTGCAGACAGTCCTCAGACTCATGTCCCTCTGCGATTCCTTCACAGGCCCACATCACTCGATGTTGTTCCCATCCAAGGACACCCATGGCAGTTACTTTGATTACATCCAGCTATTTGTTCACACACTATCAAAAAAAATCATAGCACATGTCCATATATAGTCTATTGGAGAAAGTATTTGAAACTTATTTAAAACAATTATGTTCTAGACTAACTTTTCTTGTACTTAACTATATATGTGATAAATCACCAAGATAACCTGTCCCTTCCAAAGTTCAAGTGCAAAATGATTTTTTAAAGAGAAAGGCAACATTTCTTTTTTAAAAAATTGTTCTTTTTAGATATATATGACAGTAGAGTGTATTTTGACATATTATACACACATGGAGTATAACTTCCCAATCTTCTTCTTGTACACGATATGGAGTTAACACTGGTCATGTATTCATATATGAACATAGGAAAGTTATGTCTGATTCATTCTACTGTCTCTCCTATTCCCATCCTTCCTCCTTTCCCTTCGTTCCCCTTTGTCTAATCCAAAAAACTTCTATTCTTCCCTCCCTACTCTTCTTAATGTGTCAGCATCCACATAACAGAGAGAACATTCAGCCTTTGGTTTGTTGGGATTGGCTTATTTCACTTAGCATGTTAGTCTCTAGTTCCATCCATTTACTGGCAAATGCCATAATTTCACTCTTTATGACTAAGTAATATTCTATTTTGTATATATACCACAGTTCCTTTTTCCATTCATCTGTTGAAGGGCAGCTAAGTTGGTTCCTCCATAGTTTAGCTATTGTGAATTGAGCTGATTAAAACAGTGATGTGGCTACATCACTGTAGTATGCTGATTTTAAGTCCCTTCAATATATACCCAGGAGTGGGATAACTAGGTCAAATGATGGTCCCATTCCAAGTTTTCTGAGGAATCTCCATACTGCTTTCCGGAGTGTTTGAAACAACTTGCAACCCCACCAGCAATGTATGAAAGTACCTTTTTCCTCACATCCTCCCTAACATTTGTTGTTATTTGTATTCTTGATAATTTCCATTCTGACTGGAGTGAGATGGAATTTCAGTGTGGTTTTTATTTGCACTTCTCCGATTGCTAGAGATTTTAAACTTTTTTCATAAATTTGTTGACCATTTGTATTTCTTTTTCTGTGAAGTATCTGTTCAGTTACTTTGCCCATTTATTTGGGTTATTTCTTTTTTTGGTGTTACATTTTTTCGAGTTCATTATATGTCCTGGAGATCAATACTCCTTTTGAGGTGCAGGTGGCAAAGATTTTTCTCCCATTCTGTAGGCTCTCTCTTCATGCTTTGGATTGTTTCTATTGCTGTGAAGAAGTTTTTTAGTTTGATATAATCCCATTTATTGATTTTTGATGTTACTTCTTGTGCTTTAGGAGTCTCATTGAGCAAGTTGTTTCCTAAGCTGGCATGATGGAGAGTTAAGCCTACTTTTTCTTCTAGTAGGCACAGCATCTCTGGTCTAATGCCTAGGTCTTTGATCCACTCTGAGTTGAGTTTTGTACAGGGTGAGAGATAGGGGTCTCATTTCATTTTGCTACATAGGGATTTCCAGTTTTCCCAGCACCATTTGTTGAAGAGGCTATCTTTTCTCCAATGTATGTTTTTGGTGCCTTTGTCTAGTATGAGATGACTATATTTTGAGTTTGTCTCTATTTCTTCTTTTCTGTATCATTGATCTTAATGTGTGTTTTGGTGCCAACACCATGCCATTTTTGTTACTATGGTTCTGTAGTATAATTTAAGGTCTGGTATTGTGATGCCTTCTGCTTCTCTTTTCCTGCTGAGGATTGCTTTGGTTATTCTGTGCCTCTTATTTTCAAATCAATTTCAGGCCAACATTTTCTATTTCTATGAAGAACATCATTGGAATTTTAATAGAAATGACATTAAGTCTGTATAGCACTTTTGGTCATATGGCCATTTTAACAATATTAATTCTGTCTATCCAAGAACATGGGAGGTCATTTCATCTTCTAAGGTCTTCGTCAGTTTCTTTCTTTAGTGTTCTATAGTTTTCATTGTAGAGGTCTTTCACTTCTTTTCGATTGATACCCAAATATTTTATTTTTTGAGGCTATTGTGAATGGGGTAATTTTCCTAAATTCTCTTTCAGTGGATTCATCTCTACTGTATAGGAATACAATTGATTATGGGTGTTAATTTACATCCTGCTAATTTGCTGAATTCATTTATGCTTTCTAGAAGTTTTCTGGTGTAGTTTTTTGGGTCTTCTAAATATAGAATCATGTCATTGGCAAACATAGTTTGAGTTCTTCTTTTCCTATTCTTATCCCTTTAATTTCTTTCTTCTGTCTAATTGTTCTGACTAGAGTTTCAAGGACAATGTTGAATAGAAGTAGTGAAAGAGGGCTTTGGAAGGCAACATTTCTAAAGATGCTTCTAGCTCATAAGTTTTATATTTGAGTGTTATAAAACCTATCTATAATCCCTATGGGAATCAAATTTCTCCTTATTATATAGGTAGTCCTTTCTCCTGAAAACTGTCATTGAAAAAAGTGGTTCCAATGAGATACACCTGGGGAAATAATTAGATCAAACACTCTTTTTCAGTTGGATATCAGAAACATCTTGTATAATTTATGTGGATTTTGCAAGGTTTTGTGAAACCTCACGTATAGAACTGTTAATTAATGGTATGGTAAAGAGGTAGTATTATGATTAGGAAATGGGTTGGATGTAAGAAAAACTTGAGTTGCATTCCCAGTGCAGTCAATCTTCCTCTATTTGGATGATCTTATGAGACACTCAATCTCACTTTCACATCTTATATGGGGGATGAAGATGATAATAACAATAATAGAAACTTTTTCAGGATTATTGAGGGGCATAATGTTTGCAAATTGCACAATATAGATACCTGGTTCACACAAGTGCTTATAAAATGCTGGCTGATTCTGTGATCATTTTTATTCCCTTCATTTAAAAGCACTGGGTTTGAAGTAGGCAAGAGTTAAACTCTACAAATGGTTTATAAAAGAATTTTTAAAATGTTTTTAACCAGTTTGGGAAGAGATCTGGTTTTCAGCCAACAGACCACATCGACATTTGCATGCTGGCTTAACTTATCTTTCTTTGTGGGCTGAAGAATTTCAGGTGGCATTTCAAACAAATACATGATGATTTCATCAAAATATTCATGGATATTTTTAAGAGAAAATATGAAAAATGTATTTGAAAGCATCTTATTAAAATAATAAAAATGTCTATATTCATATAGAAGTTAAACCTGTTTTTCAGATTCTTTTCCTTCATTCATTTCTGGTGTTATTTTTAATTTTGACATTTGAGAAGTTTCAGATTGGATTTTCTTCTATCGTTACCCATGAACAGGGCAAATAAGAATTTTACATAATTGCTTTTGCCTGTTTCTGATTTTTAAAGGAGAAAATATCAATTGCTGCAAATTTTTAAAGTACACAAATATATCAAGAAACACACAAATAAAGCAAACACATAAATATTATCACTGAGAATGACATTATAACATTCTAACATTTGAAACATCTGCATATAGAACAGTAGTAAGGAAGGGGACATTACTTTTAATTTGTTATACTCTTCCATCAGGCTTTCTTTGCTACTCTTAGCCTTATAATACAAAGAAGTAAACAAATATGTGGTTTTTGTAGTAAGAAAAATATTCCCTAAGAAGTACAATAATTATAACATAATTATTTATCATAAAGAGAATAATTCAGGTTCAAAAGCAATGAAATCAATCTAAAACAGGAAAAATACACACAAAACTTACAAGACTAAGATCCATTTTATCTGACAAAAGGAATTCAAAAAGGGAATTGGGTTGAATGGTGCATTTGTGTACCCCAAAATAAACTGGCCAGAGGACTAAAACCTACTTACATAGGACATGCTGCAATATCAAAGAAATGGACGAAAATATTAAAGGGTTTTCTCATTTTTGATGGCCAAATTTCATCCTGTAAGCAGTGCATTAGACGCTAATGACATACGATTTCTCACTGACAGATTTAACAGCATCAATAAGGCCTCTCTGTCCATTGCAGCAAATTGATCCTACATGACACTGACAAGGGCAGCCTGCACTTAATGACCTCCATCGCTGAAGGATGGAAATGAAAAATGATTGGAAGTCCAAATAAATCTTTGAAAGTTTCCCTGAAACAGGTGTGCTGAAAGTGATTCGTTTGAGGGATCACAAACATAAACCTGAACTCCTAACATTCTCCATTGTCTGCTCATACCAGGGTCTCACTCCTTGTGTCAAGATTTGCATTAATTAAAAAAAATGTGATCATGATAATTTTATCCTAACTATGGAAATAGAATGCCTGGGTTCTCTCTTAAAAGGCATGGTTCTTCATTATTTATGCAGAAATCTAATAACTTGACATTGGCCACCAAACGATTCTGTACAAACTAGAAACAAAAGTTCATACAATTTGGTTTTGTTTTCCCCTTGATTAGAAAAGAAGGTACAGAAATTGATCATTTTTCTTCCCCAATTATCAGAAATACATAGAACATGTTTAATTGCAATAGTAATGCCAAATGCATGAAATGATTTGATACATTCCCCATGCATGCAGAGATACCTTTTCTTTGAACCTTGCACAATGGTTTGAGGACACTAAGATTTGGGCAGATAGTTGTTTTCTTAATTGTTTGCTGAAAACATTTACTTCTTGATCTACCTTCTACTACCATTCTTCTACTGTTTCAACACAAATTTGTGAGAGAAAAACACACCCTTTCCTTTCCCTCTATATTGAGGAGATTCTACTCTCATCTGAGCAGATGGATGAGAAACAGAGGGGAGTTTACAAGCAGCATACCAGATAAATGGCATAGTTACTTACATACAGCCTCACAGCATCCTTTTGTTTTCCAACTAACTTACTATGGGTGTCTTTTTTTTTTTTAATTTTTGCGAAATTGCCTGGTGTGATAAATCTTTACAGATGAGAAACTAAGGTGGAAAGTTTAAGTAACTCAGTGAGATCACTGAGTTCAGGATGGGGGAGTCTACACTCAAATTGCAGCCTTCTGCTCTCCCAGTCTTCTTAAGAATGGGGGTAGATGTAGCACTGGAATTCTAAACTACAATTTATAGAGCAGCAGCATGGGTAATACCCACAGGAGAAAAGACACAGTATACTGGTTGTTGTAGATGGGTAAATTGTTAAAAAAAAAAAAAATCACACCTCTATTTTTTAAATTCAAATCCTGGGGGCAAAGATTGGAAGAGAATAATTGTATCTTGCCACTAAGTAATTAAAGAACATAGAAGTAGCTATATATGTACAATGCAGCTGGTTCTTCCTCTTTGGTATGTGGCATATTATGTGATTTACTCTTTTGCTATCACCATTATAGGAAAGTTTTTACAAATTTTTAGAATATTTAGAATCCCCAGCAATAGCTATCAATCAGAGAGAGTCAGCTATTTTTCCAAGTTTCTAGTTAACCCTTTTATCAGGTAAACATATATCAAAAGGGAGACTTAGAGGCCAATCATGGGAAGTTACCTACAATTACAATTGAAATTTGAAGACTTCGATAGCATATGTAAGTCTGAAAAATAAAAAAGAATTTGGGATTCATGATCACAGCAACTGAAATCAAATTAGTATAGGACAGTGGAGTAGAAACTAAGTTTTTCATGCCTCAAATATTCTTTCAAACTTTGAATTCAAGTTTTGATATGAATATATAATAAAGCTTTACAAATAAAAACATGCTATTTTTTGTGGCATAAGGACCACCATAACATTGAAGACCCCAAAGCTGACCAAATTTTACTTTTTGTAGTACACATATCAAATAAGTGATTTTTAAAAAAATAAAAAGAAATACCTCTTTCTTATCACTAACTGAAGCATCAACGGATAGCTGTCTGCTATACATATTGAAGTATTTGTCTTTTTCTGCTAAGAAAGTTTCCAGTAGTTTTTGATACTCTTGAGCTAAACGTAGATTTTCTTTCAGGGAATTATCTTGCAATTCCTAGAAGATAAAAAATTAAAATCATCTATTTGTTTAATTTTTTCCATCTTCAGAATTTTTTTGAAGTGTTCTAATATACAGTGTAGAAAAGCAACAAAACAACCAAAATTGTTTCCCCTGACATCAATACCCATCTTGAATTTAATAATTTCCTTTCTCAATGCAGGTTGTTTTTTTAGCATTGATATATGATTTATCAGTTTGTCTAACTTTTGGTCTCTGGGTTTCCCTCCATCATGCCCAGAAGGACTCAGGTTGGGAGGGTCTTTTCAGAATCTCAGTAGTTTTTTTCCAGTTGCCCTTCCTCTTTTCCTTTTCTCTGACCCTGTGTTCAAACCACCAGAAGACACCACTTAGAAATTGACTCCTAAGAGGTTTAGAGTGCTGGCGCTAACAGAAAACATTCAAAACAAGAGGAAAGAATGAAAGACAAAGAGTAGGGGATTCAACATTCAGACGTACCCAGAGCCATTATTATGAATATAGTTCATAATTCATTATTATGAATATAGTTTAGGTATGTTAAAGGTTAAATCTGACTTTGTGAGAAGTTGAGAAATTTATACACCCTCATGACAAAATAAATATTTGTCAAATCTAATGCAAACACTTTAGAAAATAATTTTGCATCATTACCCAAAAGCAAACTAGGGACAACCTATAATTTTATGTTAGATGCATGAATTCACTTTAGTTGATGATTCCTTACATTTCTTGCACAGAAAATTTTCTTTAAAGGTATAAAATTTATCAACAGCCTTGAATATTTTCAAACCTGCTAATCTAGTCATTCCTCTTAGGGGAATCTGTTCTAAATTTTAAAAATCTTTATTCATTACAATACTATTCATAGTAGCAAAGAAGTTTTTAAAACCCATAAATGCATATAAATCATGATAATGGTAATGATAATTAAATTACTAGATACAAAATAACTATTATGAAGCAATTAGAAATGTTTCTTTGTGAAAACTGCCATCACATCAAACCTTTAGTATAAGTTGTCAAAAAACATATGTGATATGAGAATGTACATAGGGAAAATGTAATTTAGCAGAAAATTGCCTGTACAAATATTTCTGTATTTACACTCTTTAAGATTTATTAAGGTCAGCAAACATATTTCTCATAAACGCCTTGTATCCATATTGATCCCCAGAGATTAATACTATGTCATAGGTGTTCTTCAAAAAGACAAAATGATGAACTGAGAATCATTTAATATGCCCTTGTCCTAATTCTGGCACAATAATTTAGAACTTTAGAAACTTAAATCTAGTAAACTTGCCTAAAATCATAGAGAATTATCTTTTGTTAGGAGGACACTGTTTTATGAAAATATTCCTTTTTTCATAGAAGCAGACTCTTTTTAAAAAATGGCTGGAATACTTTTTTTATACCTTAACACTAATACAGAAATCCAATCCTCAAGTTGCTTACTTGAAACACTCAGGCAGCTTTTGCACTGCTGTGACCAAAGACCTGATGAGAACAACTTCAAGGAAGAAAAGTTTATTTTGGCTCATAATGTCAGAGGTTCAATCCTTGGTCCACTGACTCCACAGCTCTGGAACCAAGGTGAGGCAGAACAGAACATCATGGTAGATCATAGCAGAGGGAGCTGCTCAGGACACAGCACAGGAAGCAGAGAGAGAACTGTACACACCAGGGACAAATATACCAAAGGCACACTCCCTGAGATCTTTCTCAAGCCATGTCTTACCTGCCTTTAGTTACCACCCAGTTAATCCACATCAGAAGATTAATCCATGGGTTAGGTTTAAGCTCTCATAATCTAATCATTTCACTTCTGAACATTTTTGCATTTTATCACACATGAGCTTTTGAGGGACAACTCATATCTAAACCATAACACACTGATAATGTTCAACCAGAGGCAGAAGTAGGACTCATTCTGATTTTTGGGCTAGTTTGTTACATTTAACATAAGCACAGTTCATATCTTGTTTTTTGGTTACTTTTCTTTCAAGTCATAGATGACTACTATAA
This sequence comes from Glaucomys volans, assembly GCA_020662805.1. Taxonomy (NCBI): domain Eukaryota; kingdom Metazoa; phylum Chordata; class Mammalia; order Rodentia; family Sciuridae; genus Glaucomys; species Glaucomys volans. The sequence goes on from JAJEJO010000217.1 coordinate 183,334, forward strand.
GCATTTAATTTGAAAGAAGTGTTGTAAAAATTGTGGGATTGGTATTAATCATATTTATGAAATTTAATGAGGAAATATTTGTTCAATTATGCTTTACTCTCTATATAATACACAGTTCTATTTCCAAATGCCTAGACGTTCAATTTCTGGATAACACCAATTCCTACCACTTTATATGCTGTAATAAGAGTAGACACCATGATATTGAATTTGTGGTTATGCCAATTGCCAATAAATCGTCAAAATACTGTTGCATCATTCACATTATTTTATATTATCATTCCTTGGTAATGAATATATAGAAGGATTTACCAATTCACTGACTAGTCCTGAAAGTCACTGACCTTCAGAGGTACAATAAAGTTTAAGTTTTTTAAAATTTTAAATTATAGTATTTAGCTGATATTGGAAGTGTTTTTTTATATTTTACTATGGTTCCATCTCACAACTCTGACTCATTTAATTTTAACCAATAGTATTATAGTATATACTATATAGTAGTATGCAAATGAAACAAAAGAGGAATGATAATTTTTGCTGGAAGTATGTCTGGGGAAAACATTGCCACCACTTCTGAAGTTGAACAACTCTTCAAAGTACAGCAGTAAAAGATAATTAATATGGACACAAGTGGAGGCTGGGAATATAACAAGTAAGAACAGAAAGAAAGAATAAACTAACAAGAGAAGGAAGATGATTTTTAAGCCTTTAAATTCAAATCCAGCTGAATCCTATTAGTAAAATTTTTCAAGTTCTCTCTGACATGCAGATGCTAACACACAGTGTGGGGAGGATAGAAGTTCATTGAATTAGACAAAGGGGAGTGAAGGGAAGGGGGGATGGGTATAGGAAGACAATAGAATGAATCAGACATAACTTTTCTTTGTTCATATATGAATAAGCAGTGTAACTCCACGTCATGTTCAACCACAAGAATGAGATCCTAATTAGAATAAATTATACTATATGTATGTATAATATGTCAAAATACATTCTACTGTCATGGATATCTAAAAAGGACAAATAAAATATGTAACATTTAAAAATTAAAAAAACATTTTTAAAAATTTTTAAAATTTTTCAAGTTAAGGTCTTGGTTAATTACGAACTTGGATCTAAAAGTATTAATGAAAATTTTGATTGCAATCTCTGTAAATTAAAATAACTGCATTGAGTTGATTTACAATATTATTTCATTTATTTATTCATTAATTAACTTGTTCATTCAGTTATTTATTCAAAGCTTTTAATTTAGTAACAACTGTATGCCAGATTCTCAGACGTTCTCAGACGTTCCTAGTGTGCCTCAAGGAATTTGCTCTATGGGAAAGATCTTTATATAAAAGTTGCACAAATACTAATTAGATGGTAGAATTCTAAATCTGTTGTGCTTTTTGTTTTCCATATTTATTAAATTTATCCAAAAATTCTAAATAAATATAGCACTTTATCAAAGCTAAATTTATTGATATTTATTCAATTCACATTATTAATATTGTTAATATATTTGGAATACAGCCTTTTTTTAATGAAAGTGATGAATCTTTAATAACATGAAAGATCAAAATGCAGAGAAATTTAAATTTAAATTGGGGTTATGATAGAACATTCTTTCTCTGATATAGTTACCATATTTTAAGGAGATTATCAAATTCTCCATACCATCTTGAAAAAGAAAACGAGCATGCCAAATCTCTCTTAACAATTTCCATATCACTTAGAATTTAGTTAGGAAAATATTTAGCTTGATGATGATTTTTTCTCTATTATCTCAAGTTATTTGTTAAACCTCAGAGTCTAGAGGATGTAACAATTTCTTATCCCACTGTTTTATTAGGAAACAAAAATTATATTTATAAAGAGCTGAATAAAAGCTAGGTTGTGAGTCCCATGAATGGTGAGACCATCATTTTGCTCACCCCTAAAATATGTCACACAGAGCAGATCTGCAGTGAGTAGGTGTTTGGGTTTTCAGCAAGTGAGTGAATGAATGAAGGAATATACATAGCAGTTAGGACACACATATGATTTGCATGTTAAAATCACACATTTTGTTTGCCACCATCAATGAAAAACCTATTAATAATTTTTAAAAACTACTATTATAATGAGCACAATCATTGACACTATTTGATACCAGACTACTGAGAAGTAAAGATTTTAAATATATAAAGAGAATTCACATGGTTACGTTTATGCAATGAAAATTACTCTAAGAATATACCATGGCCTCCAGGCTTAACCAGTTATTTATCTGCAGTACCTCAGTGATTTTCATAAGGTATATGAAACTATAACTAGCACTTTTAGGGTATATACTCAGCCTCTGATATCAAAGTGTTGAAGAACAATTGAAGAAGTTGACTTCCTTCTCTTTCAGTAAAAGTGCTGGAAAAAGAGGCCAGACTGAGACTCAAAATACCTACAACAATGTTTCTCTTATTATTTTTTCACTTGACTTTTCTTATTCTTTAAACCTTGGATTTCACCTTAGACATCGCCTCCATTTTTTTCACTTTGTTTGTTTTTCTCAGTTTTCTTTTTTCTTTCCCATTTCCACTGGGTAAGTGAGGAATAAGGAATTTCTATCAGAGATCTAGGTTCTTTGGAACAAGAATATGAAGCATATTTTATGTTTCACCTTGTGGTACATAGCCAAGAACTTCAAAATGAGACAAACTTGAATGTTAACTCATGAATTCCACACCTAATGGAAAAGACCTGAGACTGACACAGTCACCTTAGCAAGAAAGAATACTACCTAGGAACAATAAATCTTTATTCTAACTGGATGTATGATATAAGACAATAAGAAAATGATAATACAAATTAGAATAAGAGTAGTAGCTACCATTAGGGAGTGTTTACTATAGCCAGGAACTATTCTAAGAAAGCAGTATTTACTGAATTTATGTTCATAGCAATTGTCTGAAATGTTATTATCCCTATTTTATAGACAGGGAAGACAAGGCAAAAAGGAGTTAGGTGAGGCAAACTGGATTTTCCAAATATAGCCACAGCAATATTTTCAGTTCCATATGTTTTTCCAAAACTTTCTCACTTTATCTCAGAAGGTGGAGTCTTTTTCTCCTTTCCTGGACCTCTGGTAGATATGTGACCTCTGTAGCTGATCAAGTATGATAGAAATGATGCTGTGACTTCAGTGCTAGTTTATAAGAGAGTATACAGCTGCTGACTAGTGTTTTCTTTGGCACCATTCACCCTTGGAACGAGCCATCATGTTGTAAGGAGCCCATGCCCCATGGAGGGGCCAGGAAGTAGATGAGCCAATAAGCATCCCCAGCACAGGTCTTGGCCAACAGCATCCACTGTGAGTGAATGAGTCATCTAAAGAGTAGTTCAGACCCCACTTCTCAAGTTGTCCAGATGATGGTCCAGAAAGTGTGAAATAAAGGAAATTCATCCCTTATTTTTGATTAGGCTTGATGCATTCACTGGCAAGTTAAAGTTCATGGACCTTCCAAGCAGAGGCCTATACAACACTACACTGCAGTTGAATGCAGCACAGTAATGCCACCATTGAGACTGGTGAGGTCCAGCCAGGGACATTTACTCTGAAGGCAGCCTAAATCTATTTGAACTTTTTTTTTTAATTTAAGATGAACTAGCAGCTAAAAAATAATTACAAGGAAAACACATGATTCAAACATTCTAGAGAAGTGTCTATGATTAAAATATCTGCACTATTTTTATACATATAGAACATCCACATAGTTGCCTGTAATTACTTTATTGTTAATAAAATCATCACAGTGTCCATGATGAAACTTAGGGTAACATGTCATGTATGTGTTCAGTTACTCTTAATATAGGCATCTGGAGTCATTTCACCACCCAGAGGGGCCAGGTAATTCTTTCAATTATGTGTTTTAAGAGAGTTGTCATCTTCTGACCCAGTTCTAACTCTCTGGTCCTGATGTAATTATCTGCTGCTATCTATCTCTGTTGATCTTTTCTGATGACCTGTATGTCATCTCCTGATTCTTGGTTATTAATGGTTTATTGCAAATGGCTCCTTGCTTTCTTGCTGTCGCTGGGCTCTGTTGGCTGTTAATGCCATGTCTGTATTCTTACATAAACTGCACCACACTTGCTTCAGTCCCAAGACTGAAAAGAATTGACTTCCTGCTAGAATCTCCAGAAAACAAAAGTTGTATTGCTAGTATTTATTGATTAATTTTACTCCAGAGCATCCTCACGTCTAGCTTTTCATTCATTTATTTATTTGTTCATTCAACCATGTGTTTAACAAACTCTTCGTAAGTTTCCTCTATGGATCCAACTGTACAGCTAGTGCAGGGATTAAAATGGATAAGATATGATCTTGTTCACCAGGGATTATAGGCCAAAAAATCCTCCGTCGGGGGAGGGAGAAGGGTACACGAGTCTATTTGAGGTGCATTGGAATCGATTCTATACAGTGGGGAAGCAGGAACACAAATGCCTTCATAGAAGAAATAATCCATGACCTGAATCTTAGAAGAGTCATTTTACTGTTCAGGGATCAGAGCTGCCTTACTGCATGAGCCAGTATATATTTGAGAAAATTTGAAGGAGTTAAGAATCAAAAGAAATGTTCTTATCCCCTTTAGGATTATTAGATTGTTGTTTGACTATCTGTTGATTACTCTTTGGCTTGAGAATGAAACTTTTGCAGATCGTATATTCTGGTATATCTTGACTTTAAAATATTACTAACAGTGTAAACAAAGAAATGTACATGCATATTTAGTATCCCACGGCTGCCTAGTATTGTAACTAATGTTCAGTTCCCAGCACCAATGTTTCCATGGCATTCATCCTGTACACATGCTAACACTATCGATCCCATACCATTAAATCCCCATAGTCCTCACATATGCCTTTGGCACATCTCTGTCAGCCTGGGGCATTGTATTGGTAGTCCTGCATGCAGTGACGTTTTAATGTCATTAAAGCAATCATTGGCTAAGACTGATTCACAGTGCATACAGGTGAGACTTTAGAATAGAGACAGGGTGTCTCCAAGTCTCTTTGTGAACACTTATATCAATGCCCTCAATTCATGGGTATTAATATGAGGAACATTGGAATCAATTCTATATGGTGGGGAAGCAGGAATAGAAAAGCAAAATATTCAAAATACAGGCTAACTCTCTAACTGAAATGTATACTTCATCAACTGCATCACCTACTGTGTGTCTACAGGCATTATCATATTGCTGTTCCCTTAAAATCTATATGCCAATTACTACCAAAAGCAAGAGTTCTCCCCAATGTTCCAAAGGAGCAAGTCTGTAAGAATGATATGTGTCGATACTCTGAAGCCCCAGAGGAGCAAATAACTGTTTTAACTCTCCCAGGACCTACTTCCTTGTCTGTGCTGCCATGGAAACAAGTCTCTTGTCCAACTCAAGTTCTCCGATAATTAGTCTTAAAAGAACATTCCTGATTTATAAATGAACAAATCAGTCCACTGCATCAAGGTTGTTACATGCCTCAATCTCTGCATATCATCATGTTTGACAAAACACTTCCTATTCACTCATTAATTCAAAAATACTTACTGAGCAACTGGTATATGCACAGCACTGGGGGGATGCTATGGAGGCCAAGGGGCACTTTTATGACACTGCTTGATGAAAGCCTACTCCACGCCATCTGATTGGGAAAGCTGCCCCTGCCAGAGCCCAGGGAAATTCTCTCTTTAACTGTCCCACCCCAGCACCCATATGTAAGCACTCACAGTACTCCTTATCTTAGTTCCCTGGTTGGATTACAGATTTAGCTACTGTTTTGATTTATTCATAAAATTGTCTAATGGACTCTATGTCATTGGCTTTCAGAACTCAGAAGAGAGTCTTTGGAAATTTATGAATACTTTGTTTTAACCCTTTTTGTTCCTTATTATTTTTTGACTTGTTCATTGTATATACTTGACTGGGAAGCACTGACACTACATGAAAAAAAAAATGCACATCTTCGGAGAAGGAGTTTGCAGTCAGATAAGGGAATTGAGGCACTCACAAAGCTGACCATATCAGAATCCATTACACATGAAGAAGGACAAAATACAGTGGAATAACAAAAGTAGTTCCATGACAGATTGGTTCAGTGAAAGTGATGAGCAAAGTTTGAAAGAATAGTGAGCTTTTGAGCAAGATTCTGAAGATATTTTATATGTAGAGCTCTGTATGTTGTCTCAGCAGGGAAAATTTGGCCTAGAAATATAGATGCCTGGTAAGTATTAAAATGAGTGTTTGTTTATCTACGGCTGCCTGAGTCCTCAGAGCTGAGCTCAGGTCTTCCAGCGGGGCCACGGCGCTGCCACTCCTGAAGAGATCTGGCCTGGAGCGGAGGCAGTCGCCAGCTCCAGCGGGAAGTGTAGGCCCTTCGGCGGTAGTTTACAGCTTCCCTGGCAGAGAGTGACCACCTGCCACCGACTGAGTCCCCAGCGAGGAGCTCAGGCCTGCCTGGGCTCTCAAGCCCAGTGTCTCCAACTCTGAGCACAGTTCTGTGCCCCCACCCCAACTTGGTCTAGTGCCCAGGTCCACACCCTGGCCCAGGGTCTAGCACCTTGCTGTATCTGATTGTCTATCAACACCAGGTTGCCTCTGCCCAGAAGCATTGATCATTCCCAACCTGGAGGTAGTGGGACAGCAGCTTTCTTGGGTCACTGCTTGATCAAGCACCTTTCAAATATCGGGTGAGTTACTGGAAATCTGCAGGGACACTTTAAGTCTTTACAGGGAAACCGCAATACCTCTGATTTGCACTACTAGAGGGGAAGACACACGAGCAACATGAGAAAACACAGGAAGAAAGTGTCCCAAACAAACCTAGATGATATATCAAGAGAACCCAAAGACAGCATGGTAGAAGGAATGACAGAAAGGGAGTTCAGAAGTTCATAATAAAAATGATCCGAGAAGAGAATGATGTGATGAGAGAGCAAATTCAGGCTATGAATAATCAGCTAATAGAGCAATTGCAGGAAGCAAAAAATCATTTCAATAAAGAGAGAGAAGTTCTGAGAAAAAAACAAACAGAAATCCTTGAAGGAAACAAGGAAATGAAGGAAAAAATAAAACAAGTTAAAAACTCAATAGAAAACATAATTAACAGAATAGATCACAAGGAAATGAAGGAAACAATAAACCAAGTTAAAAACTCAATAGAAAGCATAATTAACAGAATAGATCACTTGGAAGACAGAACCTCAGACAATGAAGACAAAATATTTAATCTTGAAAACAAAGTCGAACAAACAGAGAAGATGGTTAGGAATCATGAACGAACCCTCCAAGAAATATGGGACATCATGAAAAGACCAAATTTAAGAGT
>JAJEJO010000217.1:200677-223177 GCA_020662805.1 Glaucomys volans
AATGGAAATATTACAACAGACACAATTGAAATACAAAACATAATAAGAAGTTACTTTGAAAATTTATACTCCAACAAAATAGAAAACCTGGAAGACATCAACAGGTTCCTAGAGGCATATGAACCACCCAAACTGAATCTGGAGGCCATACACAACTTAAATAGATCAATTTCAAGCAATGAAATAGAGGAAGTCATCAAAAGCCTACCAACAAAGAAAAGTCCGGGACCAGATGGATTCACAGCTGAGTTCTACAAGACCTTCAAAGAAGAGCTCATTCCAATACTCCTCAAAGTATTTCATGAAATAGAGGAGGAGGGAACCCTTCCAAACTCATTCTATGAAGCTAATATCACCCTGATACCAAAACCAGAGAAGGACACAATGAGGAAAGAAAATTTCAGACCAATATCCCTAATGAACATAGATGCAAAAATTCTTAACAAAATTTTAGCGATTCCCATATAAAACCATATTAAAAAAAATAGTGCACGATGATCAAGTGGGTTTCATCCCGGGGATGCAAGGTTGGTTCAACATCCAGAAATCAATCAATGTTATTCACCACATCAACAGACTTAAAGTCAAGAACCACATGATTATTTCAATAGATGCAGAGAAAGCATTTGATAAAATACAGCACCCTTTCATGCTTAAAACACTAGAAAAAATAGGGATAGTGGGGACATTCCTTAACATTGTAAAGGCTATCTATGCTAAACCCACAGCTAACATCATTCTAAATGGAGAAAAATTGAAAGCATTCCCCCTGAGAACTGGAACAAGGCAGGGATGCCCTCTTTCGCCACTACTATTCAACATTGTTCTTGAAACTCTAGCCAGAGCAATTAGACAGACCAAAGAAATTAGAGGAATATGAATAGGAAAAGAAGAGCTCAAACTATCCCTATTTGCTGATGACATGATTCTCTATTTAGAAGACCCTCAGAATTCCACCAGAAAACTTCTGGAACTCATAAATGAATTCAGTAAAGTAGCAGGATATAAAATTAATGCTCATAAATCTAATGCATTTTTATTCGTAAATGATGCATCCTCTGAGAGAGAAGTTAGGAAAACTACCCCATTCACAATAACCTCAAAAAAAATAAAATACTTGGGAATCAATCTAACAAAATTCAGTGATAGACCTCTACAATGAGAACTACAGAACACTAAAGAAAGAAGTTACAGAGAATCTGAGAAGATGGAAAGATCTCCCATGTTCTTGGATACTCAGAATTAATATAGTCAAAATGGCCATACTACCAAAAGTGCTATACAAATTCAATGCAATTCCAATTAAAATCCCAATGACAGACCTCATGGAATTAGAGCAAGCAATCATTAAATTCATTTGGAGGAATAAGAGACCCAGAATAGCTAAAACAATTCTTAGCAAGAAGAGCGAAGCAGGGGGTATCACAATACCAGACCTTCAACTATACTACAGAGCAATAGTATCAAAAATAGCATGGTATTGGCACCAAAATAGATAGGTAGATCAATGGTACAGAATAGAGGACACAGAGACAAACCCACATAAATACAGTTATCTCATACTTGACAAAGGAGCAAAAACATACAATGAAGAAAAGATAGCCTCTTCAACAAATGGTGCTGGCAAAACTGGAAATCCATATGCAGCAAAATGAAACTAAACCCCTCTCTCTCACCCTGTACAAAACTCAACTCAAAATGGATCAAGGACCTAGGAATTAGACCAGAGACCCTGCACCTAATAGAAAACAAAATAGGTCCAAATCTTCATCATGTTGGCCTAGGACCAGATTTCCTTAACCTGACTCCCAAAGTGCAAGAAATAAAAGCTGGAATCAATTATTGGGATAGAGTCAAACTAAAAAGCTTTTTCTCAGCAACGGAAACAATCAGCAATATAAAGAGAGAGCCTTCGGAGTGGGAGAAAATCTTTTCCACACACACTTTAGATAGAGCATTAATCTCCAGAATCTACAAAATACTCAAAAATCTTTACACCAAGAATACTAATAACCCAATCAATAAATGGGCCAAGGAAATGAACAGACACTTTACAGAGGAAGATCTACAAGCAATCAACAGGTTTATGAAAAAATGTTCAACATCCCTTGTTATAAGAGAAATGCAAATCAAAACCACCTTAAGATCTCATCTTACCCCAATTAGAATGTCTTTTATTAAGAATACAGGCAACAACAGGTGTTGGCGAGGATGTGGGAAAAAGGGTACACTCATACATTGCTGGTGGGAGTGCAAGTTGGTGCAGCCACTCTGGAAAGCAGTATGGAGGTTCCTTAGAAACTTGGAATGGATCCACCATTTGACCCAGCTATCCCACTCCTTGGCCTATACCCAAAGGACTTAAAATCAGATTACTACAGTGATGCAGCCACATCAATGTTCATATCTGCTCAATTCACAATAGTTAGATTATGGAACCAACCTAGATGTCCTTCAATAGATGAATGGATAAAGAAACTGTGGTATATATACACAATGGAATATTATTCAACCATAGAGAAGAATAAAATTATGGCATTTGTAGATAAATGGATGATGTTGGAGACTATTATGCTAAGTGAGATTAGCCAATCCCAAAAATCCAAGGGCCAAATGGTCTCACTGATAAGTGAATGATGATGCATAATGTGGGCTGGAATGATGGCAAGAATGGAGAAAGGATAGAGAGCATAGAGGGAAGGGAGGGGTGGGGTGGAGGTTGGGGGATAAGAATAATAACAGTATGTGTGACAGACATCATTGCTCTGTGTACAGGTATGAATGCACAGACGGGGTGACTCTACTTTGTGTACAACCAGAAAAAGAATTGCTGTACTCCATTTGTGTTCAATGAATCAAAAAATTAAATAAAAATAAATAAATAAATAAATAAAATGAGTGTTTGCTAAAAAACAACAACAATGACAACAAAAATAAACATTTCCCTATTTACCTGCATGGTGACTATATTATGCCTCCTATGACAGCATTAAGAAAACTTTAGATAATGTCACTTATATCAGATATTAAATAATTTCTATTTGGTCCATCTTTCTTTTATAATTGTACATCCCATCAAAAATTCTGGTATAGCTAATTACAGAAAAAAATACATAATAAAAAAGAGTAAAAACTAGTGTCACCTAAACCATATCCCCACTGGTTTTTTTCATTTTAAAAAACATGATTTAAATGGTTATGTTGCATAAAGTGTGTCTTAGAATAATCCTTGAAACATGGTACATCCTCAGTATCTAATAGTAATAATAATAATTTCCCTAACTTTTTTTAATTATAAAATAAACTTCACATTTTAATCCTGAATATATGTTTGAGTTTAACCATGTTTTCCTCGGATATTTTTTTAAATGGTTAAACAGAGACATATTTATATATTATTTCCTTGTTAAGTATTTCCATGCATTATCCTAATTTATATTTCAAATCATCAACATTTTATATTTTCTAAATGTTTTACTCTTTTAATGGTATCAGCTGAAAGTCTGAAAACCATTTCCTTCTCATGTGCACCTCCTGATTTGAATAGTTTAAGATTTAGAAAGGTTTCCTATTTACTCACATTTTAATGATATACATTTCTACTTCACTGGTGGAAAAGGCTGATCAGTCACAGAAAGGTCAGTTAACACTAAATAGACCCTTTCTTTATGTAATTACAAAGAATAATATCTTTGTGCTGATGGCACTGCACAGGAGTGGTTGATGCAGAGAATTAATGTGCTGCCTTGTTGGCCCATGGGATACAGATTCCAATACAATAACCACAACTTATTCTAATTATGCAGCTTTAAAAGGTCATCAGCAAAAAGAGTTAAGGAATTATCAACTAACTTTATCATAAAGTAATAGCATACTACATAAATGCAGAAACTGAAGAACAATATCCAGAAACTTCATTATGAAGGAGAGAAAAACTGGCCTAAGAGGTTCTTGTATATGTTATGACCCAAATTCACAATATTCTTTGAAAACTTAAAATAGTTGATATTTTTCAACTTGCCATTAATGTGGTCAGGTAACCTGATCTCACTGTTTATTTGTAAAAAAAAAAATGCTTGTTTCAAAAAATTTGAAATAGTTCATTGTCACATTCATATTATACTAGAGTTTAAATATTTTAAAAAATCTATTTGTTATAAAATAACACATGCTGATTGTATTATATACAAAAGACCAAAGAGATGCATGAAGAAGAGAATTTCAGCTCCTCTTCTCAACCACTGTTAATTTTATCTCCAAGTTAGCATTAACAATTTGGTACAAGTCCTTCAGGAATAAAAATTTTTAAGTAGATTTACCTAAAGAAGAGACCATGAGCATCTCTATATACCTGATGTTGTTGCTCACACTGGGGCACATTCCAACTTTTCAGTGTAGCTCAAGTATAAGTATGAGTTAAATATCAAAGGTAATTTTCTACTGATACTCATCTTGGGATGGATCCACTCTCCAATATAACTTAATCCCAGTATGGAAAAAAAATCATATATTTTTCTAGATTGGGGATTAGCAAATTATAGCCTAGCAGTCAAATTCATCCCCTTGCCTACTTTTGTAAACAAATTTCATCAGAACATTATTACACCCATTCATTTACATATTGTCTATGATTGTACTTGTTCTACAGTGGCAGAGTTAAGTAATTGTAAGAGACTGAGTGAACCCCAAAGCCTAAAATATTTACTATCTGACTCTTTCCAGAAAAAGTGGCTGACCCATGCTCTAGACTCTTAGTTAATATATTAGTATGTTACACAACTAAGTTTCAATTTAGACATCTCATTCAGGATCTGTTTGGGTCATACTTAAGTCTCCTCCGTCGCCCCACTACCCCACCTGCCCCCATAACACGAGGAAGACTGCTAGAAAGCATTTTCTTAATTTTTTTCCAGCAGTGGCAAATACTAAGGAGGCATGACCAATCAATAATAATTTCAAAGATGTCCCCCTAAAGAAATAATGAGTGTTATTCATGAGCTTTTAGGTATTCTTGAAATGGATTCAATAACTTTGCAGAGAGTTGTCGGAATTGTTAAGATACCATGAATCATATGCAAATGCATCAACCCCACTCATGCCTCCTTCAGTTAAGCATGCTTCAAGTAGGTGGTGCATTCCAGAAAGTGAGAGCTGCTCATTTTTCTATTCTCCAACCTTTATTTTGAGAGTTCAGAATCAACTTTATTTTGCCAAGCTGAGGTTTAATTTTGCAGGCAACATAGGTGTTCATTCATTTGCAGAATGGTGAAGTAAAATGTAGTGATCACCCACCATGAAAGACTGCACAGTGATTAGAAGAAATGGAGTAGATGAACATTATAGCAACATCCAGCAATCTTTAAAATGTAGCACTGAGTGGAGAAAATGGAGGCAGAATGATAAATATTGCATAATTCAACACATAAAGAACCAACAGGCAATTAGAGGGAAAAAGAATTAAAAATTAAGATGGGAAAAAATAAGAGTTAATATTTTGAGTATATGTAAGTCTATATGGTGAATAAGGACACTGATTTCTTAAAAGTGGATAGATAACTACATCTTCCAGGAACTTAAACACACACACACACACACACACACACACACATACACACACACTTAAAATAAGGTAAGCTAAATATCCAACAACTCTGGAAATACAGTTCTGCAATGATAGGTCCTCAGGGACCACAACCATGGAATTTATTCTATCTCCTAACCATAGCCAGAACAGACGAAGGCAAAATGAAATCTGTCAGCACAGCTAGATACCAAATTCATGATGGTTTCTATGCCTGCTTTTCCTCTTCTTGTTTTTTTAATTTCTCATGTTTCCCTTTCCTGTTTCTGCTTTTCTACTGTTTTCTCTCTTCTGATCTCTGGTATGAAACATTCAGCTTTCTCAGGTCTTACGATCTTTCTTCCCTCCTGAAGACACTACCTTCCCTTCCTATCATCACCTTGGCCCTCTATTCTTTTCACATTATTCTTCTGACATTGTGGTTTGGAAATAGAAGTGTGTCAAAAGAATTTAAAAATAGGAAATATTGAAAAATCTGCTTTTTTTCCCCCAACAACCTAAAATGCTTCATGAAACTCAAAGATAACAGAGGGAGGATGGCCAGATGTCAATTGTGCAATTCACTCCATGTTTGTTTTCTTTTTGATGTTAGCTGCACACTAATTTGGATAGTGGTGGTAACAAAGGTTGGAGATATTTTATCCTTCTGTATCAATATGACATTTTTGGCCTAGCAGGGAAGTACAAGAATAAAAGTGGCATTTAGAAGAATACATTTGTTATTGGGAAGTAATGTTTAATTGGTTGGTAGTAAATAATGTGTGTATGTATTGACATGTGATGAGATGTGTAAAAATTGACATTTTCAAATTTTTTTAAAAACAGGCACTAGGTAAGGCACAGTCAGTACTTCAGTACTGCACTGTGTGTATCTGTACTGTGATCACTATGTTTTATTACAGTTAATCACTTTGCGTTAATTTCCCTACTTCTGTTAACTATGCCGTATTAACTTTTCGTCCTTATGCTGGGTACATAGTAGATCCTGAATAAATGTCATTCAGTTTAATAGATGAGAGCAGCTACATAATACTCCTGCCTTCTTGAGCTCAGAGGCACTATACAAAGGAAATGGGTGCACTAAACAGAAATAATTTTTAGTTTTAAAAGTATCCACTTCAGCCAAGTGCTCTTAAATGAGTGACTTTTCAGGAATGCCATTTTATGTGTGTAGTTTTAAAAATGTATTCTGTTGAGAAACATTTCACAATTCATGAACATAAAAACATAGGAATTTATCCATTTACATTTCGACTGAGAAAAATAATAAGGTTTCCAGTTCTTTAAATCCTAGTTTGCAAAGGCATGTTACTGTATAATCTCTCTGTGTCATATTCCAGTTTACTTGTAGGTTTTTCTTGGAAGACTGACAGAAATCTAAACTACCTGCTTTGCTACCTTTACACACCTTGCTAAGCTGGGGTCTTAGAACTCAGGAGATTAGCATTTCATAAAGAGTAGTGAGAGTTTCACATGAAATGAATGTAGTTGATTTTTTTAAATTCAGAGGATCTTTACAGTTGCAGATGGATATAAATGCTCTCAGCAAAGTGAGAATTCCAAATCAGACTACAAAAATAGTATGCAAATTACCTATTCCAAATATTTTTAAACAAAGAAATCATTAATTTACTGCATTTTTCAATGACCTAAATATGGGAAAGGGACCTATCTCTTAAATGGAAGTATACTTTACACTCTGCTTTCTCTGCATGAGAAAGGCAATGCTACTCAGTTTCACAGAATTCATTCTTTGTCCCAGGACACAAGAAGTGCCATTCCCTACCCCTACATCTGTACTAATGTCAGTCTATTTTTCTCCCTTATGTTTCTTTAAAATTTTCCAAGAAAAGAAAGGAAGGAAGAGCAAGCCTTCTGGAATTACATGCTACATCTACTCCAGAAATATTTAGGATCACCCAGTTTGTACCTTTCTTTGATCTCAGAGTAGTGATTCGCCTGAGGATAGCTCTCAACCTCTTCACATGCAATCAAGGTTCTAAAATTGGTAACCACTCAAATCAAGAGACCCATGATAATAGAATGAGACAAACATCTATACCCTATGTATATGTATAAATATGCAAATTGTATGATTCTACTTTGTGTACAACCAGAAAAATGATAGTTGTACTCCATTTGTGTACAATGACCTAAAATTTTAAAAAATAAATAAATTAAAAAAAAAAAGAACTCTAAAATGGAGGTACTTAGCAAAAAAAAAAAGGTAAACAATACAAAAGTTCCAAAATATTTTCCCCAGGTTTATATTTTCTTTTTCTCTTACCATGATCTAGTGATTACGACTGATACATATTAAAATTGATTACAAAATTATTAAAAATTATAAATTAGGAAGGAAATCAAAGCCAGCCTCAGCAAAAGCATGGCACTAAGCGACTTAGTGAGACCCTGTTTCTAAATAAAATACAAAATAGTCCTTGGGATGTAACTCAGTGATTGAGTGCACCTGAGTTCAATTCCTGGTTTCCCTCTACAAAAAAAAAAAAAAAAATACAAAAACCCCTAAAAATTTACTTAAGATTTTATTACATTAATGTGACAAGTCTCAATATCAGTTAGATGTTACCCATAAGAATATCACATTTGTACATACATTTTTATAGATGGTAAAGTGGGTAGCTGAATCAGATTCATTCAATTGCATACCTAAACTATGCTGTTTTAATGCAGATCAATTATACAACAACAAAGTTCTTAAAACGGAAAAAAAAAGAGACCCAGGAGCTCAATTTTGAATTCTAATATTCATGCATGCTATCTGCATTCTAGGCAGCCCACCCTTCTTCCAGGCACCTTTTTCAGGTGAGTCCTTCAGAAGTTGTGTCCTTGGGGGTTCTCATGCATAACTGTTAGAACCCTCAACCCTAGTGTAGAGGCTAAGGGGACTTTGCAATATGATTAAGTTTACAGTGTCTTCTAGATTATTTGTGTAGGACTATCTAATCATACAGATTCTTAACAATGGAGAATCTTTCTTTCCTGTCTGAGATTCAGAGAAATGTGAAGCAAGAAGCAAGAAAAATTTGAAGCGTGAAATGGACCTGAGACTCATTATTTCCCTTTCCTGGCATTAAAGATGGAAGAAGAAAACTACAAGCCAAAAAATGAAGATGCTCTCTAGAGGCAGAAAATGACCTTTGTAAGACTTCTGACCTACAGAATCAAGAGATAATTTCATATTGTTTTAGCTTCTAAATTTGTGGTATTTACCATGCTTGCAATACAAAACTAATATGGTGACTCAGATATTATGTTAGGTAGTATAAACATAAAATTTAATAAAATATTGCATGGACACTGACAGTTTAATGGTAGAAACAAACCAAACCAAACATTGCAGACTTTTTGCAAGAAATACTAGTTTAAAAAAACTTTAAAACTATTGAGTAATGCATTCATTTATTTTACATATAACATTTGTTTTTTAATGGTATGTGAAGTGACTTGTAGCATGTCAATAACCACTGAAAATCAATTCTAACATGATATAGACTATGTCATGATCTCCTAACTAAATTTGTTCATAACTGTAACATAGATTAAACCATCATCCCTTGTTAAAATAAATTATTCATTCACTTGATGAATTACCAACTACATTTTAAAGGTCTATTATTAAATTAGTGAGACAATTTTGAAGCTTATGTTTCTCCATCATGAATAAATATAAGCTTGTATACAAGAACTGGCTATTCTGCTGGTACAAAAGTCTCTCCAGCTCAGACCTTTTAAATGACTGACTGATGAGCTGACCATGCAAATGGTGATGAAACAAAAGTGTACAGTTTGAAAGATTCTGTTTGAATTAATAAGAATTCAACCTGGAAGTTAAAAACAAACAAAAATGTCTGATAAAGATGTTATTTGTGCCAGGGCAATTTTAAAAAAAAAATAAAAAACAAAACAGAACACAGCTAATGTGCAAGATATCCCTACAGGTTACCAAGGTCTTGCTTTCTCCCAGTGGCTACTCTAGACTGACTTCCACTAGTGTGGTCAAGCATAGTAATGTGCTAGCTCTTCATGATAGTGGCAGCAGGGTCCAGTGTTCCCCCCCTTCCAAGTGCATTTATTACAAGTAAGATCGACACAGTACCTACACAGCTTTTGACAGGGTAAGAAATTGTTGAGTGAATAATTTTATAAACTTCAAGAATATTGACCAACTATTACAAATTATTCATATAGACGGATTGCTGGGTTTCTCAGGTAACTATGCTACTTTCTCTCTATGTATATAATACAAAGGAAAGTCAACTTGTAACAATGGCTTAAATCTCTGCATGACAAAATGATTAAAGATATTTTACTGGACTCTTTCAAATCCAGAATATGTATTTAAAACTCACCTCAATTTCTTTTTATTAAACAAAAGAAATGAAAAACATTTGTATTTGGTATAGATCCTTTATAAAAGATGACAGATCTGTTTTCTACTCATTAAAATCCCTGTTAATACCATTAGACTTTTTCAAACTTTTTAAAATAGAAGTTCAGTATACGTGCTTAACTACGGGGATTAATAACATTTTATGAATAAATATACTTACTTAATTAACGTCTACATGAAAATCTTGAAGAAAATATACCATCACCCTGTGAAATTCCCTGACCTTCACTCCCTGTCAAAAATTAACCACACTCCCACACACTGAAATCTTGGTTGTGTTTATACTCATATAAATAAAATTGCACAGCAGTATGTACTTTCTTGAGTCTGGCATCTTTTGTTCAAAATTCATTCTGTTAGATTCATCAATATATTTTTAGTGTGGCAGAAATTCATTATCATCTATATTATTTCATTGTATGAATGAATAAACCATAATTTATGTACTCTGCTATTTAATTAATTCAGGAGCTATTATGAATAGAGTAACTAATAACATTTTGTACAAAACACATATTTTGGTGCACAGGTGCACTCATTCCTGACATCAGGAAGTAGAATTATATACACAATATGTTCAGCTATGGTTGAACATTTAAAAATAGTTACACCAATTTACCTTCCCACCTGAGTTGTCTGTGTTCCTGTTGCTTTACATTGTTACCTACACTTTGAAATTTCAGTCATTTAGGTAAGAGTGTAGTCACAGTATCGTAGTTTAATTTTGCATTTCCTTGATTATTAAGTTGAGAGTATTTCCCTATGCTTTTTGGCCAACTGGATAACCCTTCTGTGAAGCTATTGTTGGCCTTTCTGTCACTTTTCTTAATTAGCTTGCTTGTCTTTGTTGTTTTGTTACGTATTACTTATTTTTCCTGGATGAGCGTGCTTTGTTGGATACGTGCATCGTAACTATTTTCTCTTAAAATGAGACCTGTCTTTTTACTCTTTAATCGTGTCTGTAGAGGAAAGGAAGTTCTTAATTTGGAAAGCAGAGCTTATGAACTACTTGGTTTTTCATGGTTGGTGCTTGTATCTTGTACAAAGTATCTCTGGCAATTACAAGAGAAATCAGATGTTATGTGATCTTCTCCAAAACCTTTACATAACTATAATATTTACACATGTAATACAAGTGGAATTGATTTTCATTTACATGGTGAAGTAGAAGGTCCCGGTTCTTAT
Source organism: Glaucomys volans (assembly GCA_020662805.1). Lineage (NCBI taxonomy): Eukaryota > Metazoa > Chordata > Mammalia > Rodentia > Sciuridae > Glaucomys > Glaucomys volans. The sequence continues at coordinate 211,858 of JAJEJO010000217.1, forward strand.
TTTGATTTTTATTTAGATATTTAATTGATCATGTACCATTTGTTAATTCAGCACCTTGCAGTATTTCCTTTTATACTATATTTTGGTGGCATCTTCCTATAAATGAAGAGGCCATGTTTACATTTTGGGTCTATTTCTGGAATCCCTATTCTGTCTTATTGTTTTCTTATCTCTGTGACAATATCACTTTCTTATACTGTGGCCTTAGTCTGAAAAGTCAACTTTATTCTTCTTTAAGGCTTTCTTTACTACATTTTGGTCCTTTGCATTTCCTTGTACATTCTAGAATAAATGCAGCAATCTTCTGAAAATTCTGATTGAGGTTTTAATTAGATTTCCATTACACATACAAATAAACTTACGAAAAATTCATATCATTAAAGTACTGAATTTCCAGTTCATAAGCTTGGTAGATTATTCCATTTATTAGAAAATCATTTTTCTTAGAAAACTTTTGTAGTTTTCTGCAGAAAAGATTTGTACATATTTTTTTAGATATACACATAGACATGATGTTTAGTTATTCTATTATCAATAGTATCCATTTTAAGTTGTTTCCTAAAAATTTGTGGCCAGTGTTTAGAAATACAATTGAGTTTTACCATGACTCCTTTTAGAATCATCATTTGGTTCACGTTAAACAAGTTTTTTTCCTATTTCTAATTTGCTAAAAATTATCACAAATGCTTTTTGAATTTCACTAAAGCTTTTCGGTATCTATAGAGATCATTATTTGATCCTTTTCTTCCTTTTACTGTTATTGTGATAAGTTATTATATTTGTTGACAAATTTTTAAGGCTAGATGTTGTTTGCTTTAGTTTTGGGTAACCAAAAATCCCAGTAGCCAACTTTGACTTATATTAGTTACCTTCTCACATTCTATTTTCCTCCATGGATTATAGAAAAATGATCATTTACTGCAATACAATTAATATGAGGATAGCAGTAAGATATAATGGTACTAACAAGTCTCAAGATCTACTGTGTACTAGTTGTATAACTGCTATTATCTATTCATAAAAATAATGAAATCAGCTCAGATGCCTAACATGGTATTTATAAAGGCAAAAAGACAATAGAAGTGAAAAGGCATAGTAAAGTATCAAGAAGGATTAACGTGAAGTTCAAGTGGTCAATTTTTATTACATTGTTCATATATAATAATGAAATGTGTAACTTGAACCTTTCTCCCTAATACTTCTATTTTTCTTGAACATTAAAGCAAGGTTTATCTGCTGATATCCACCCCCATGAAAACTATGCAACTTGTCAAAACTGACAAATGAGAAAGTTTCAAATCAATGTTATATTAAATAATCAAGATATCTGTTCTTATTTTAGAAATTCACCACAGATACCATAAATAACCCCTTAGGGTATACTATGAACCTAGTACATTTTATATTTTGATAAGAAAAACATCACAATTTCTATAAATTTTTAGTCTACACATAGCTTTCTAAAATTAACTCCCTGACCTGAGCTACCTTATAATACACAGTGCAAGCACAGCCTCCATCTTTCTTCAGAGTATTCCCCACAGGCAAGACAGACTCTAACCCAATTCTCTGCCCCATTTTGTTAGATAATGTCACATGCTAAATTTCTTATTTCCAAACTTTGTGCTCCCTAAGAGTGATATTAAATTTAGTGATGGTAAATTCAGAATAGATGCTAAATAATCATTTCCAATTTAAGCATGCTAATCATATTCGAAAGTTAGATTTCTTTAGAGTTAATTGCAAATTACTTTTTGGAGTTTTCCTTTCTCCTTTATTTTCCAGCAACTCACTCCTTTTCCCTTATTAGACAGCCTGCTGATGGGGTTCCAGGGATAGACTATCTTTTCCTGAAAGGTAAAGTGAAGAGCTCAGCAGTACAAGGGCCTGCATGCACAGAGCAGAGCCGCACTGGCTCTCCACTGAGTTTCACTTTGTTAGCTTTCATAGCCAGTTAGCTTTAATGTCAGGATCATCATAGGAATGGGGGGAGCAAGATCAGCACTTGGCCTCCAAATATCTTCCCTATTATTATTGCTCCATTGGTTCTGGTGATTATTCTATACCCTACCACGCTTACTTATAGCCAGGACAAACAGAAGATGATGGGAAAATTCCTGCATTTTCTACAGAGGGAAAACATGAAAATCAAAGGAAATCCATGCTGATTAAGACTCACACCTATAAATGAAATGTCTTTGTGGGCCTAAGTTGACTATGGCAAATACTTCAAATTTTAACTCATAAAAATGTAGGGTATTTTTGTACATTTTATTTTTTTTTTCCAAAAATAAAGCCAAGGTCTTAAATGAAAGACATATTCTTATATGAAAATTCCTTAAAATTCAATTCTACCTAAGCATTTCTTTTTAATTCCTCATGGAATGTCCAAAGATGAAAGAAAACACATGTTCTTCCATATTAAAAGTCTGTTGGGGGAAATCACAATGAACTAAATTATAATTTAGTTTTCTTGACCATTAAAAATTTTAAAAAATTATTTTGTGCTTTTGTGTACAATGAATTATTCAGTGAAAATTATTAAAAATCAGTTTAATACTGGATATATTGAAAGATATTTTTCTTTGAAATAAATATTACTTTTGTTGGACTGTGATTTTATTGGACAGAGACTTAAGGACTTGTGTGTGTTATGAAATTCCTTAATAATTTTAGAATAAACTAGGGTAAAAATCCTAAATAAATATAAAATCTGAAATAAATAATTTCTGAGGATAACAGCTAACTCAAAATGGTCACAGCTACCTACTAGATCTCACCCAAATGAAATTCACTCTGTTAAGATTCAACATCTTGGCAAAGCCTTCATCACTAATTAAATAATAGCAATAGAAGAGCATCTGCAATTACTCTGTTTAGGGTAAAATTACAAGGGCTATAAATCTCCAAGCTTCAGGGCATAATCTGATCACCAGCTGGGGTGAAAAAGAAATGTCTACCTATTGTGTAATTTTGCAAAATTAGGTACATTATATGTTTTACTCCCTCAGAAACATCTGGCACAGACTTACTATTTGAGGGACTATTGGACTACACACAAGGACACCACTTGGCTAAGATGTAGAAAATATAAATTAAAATATATATATATAATTAGGTGATATATATATCACCTAAAATCCAAGGGCTTGCTAGAGGAATGGTTCATCTTAATGGTACTGGCTTCAAATTCTTCCCAGGCCATTGATCAATGATCATTGCAAATGTCTGAACAGAAGTTAAAAAATGTTCAAATTGCCTTGTTGGTCCCTTTGCCATAAAACATAGTCAATATTATTGCAGATGATATTTAGTTGTTTCCACATTCTATATTTAGAGTTGTCATGAACTTTTGAGTGACATGGGAGATTGATAGAAAACTGAGAGTAGCAAATAATGGGCTAAGACAACTCCCCTCCCAACCCTGTCTTTGGTTGGCAGCTGACTCTCAGAGCAAATAGGTATAAATCTGCATAAGGTGAGACTAGAAGATCCCTTCTCTCCTTTACCAGGTGGGATGAGAAGGAAAGAGAGGGGGAAAGAGGTCAGCTGTCAGAGAACACAGCCAGTATCTGCCCTGGGAATGCAGTCCAGGATGCACCCTGGTGACCCATATCAACAGGCATTAGTCCAAGAACATGAAGCAAGGTAATCTGAGAGGTGTAGGGATAAGGGTCCAGTAGGTGAGCGGGAGAACACTGTATTCGACTGATATTGCACAGAAGGAATTCTGAAATGTTAAAAATGGTTAATAACCATTAAAAACTTGTTAACCAATTACTAATGATTAACATCTTATAATTATTGATCTGTCCCTAAGTTAAACAAGTCTCCGAAAGTGAAGAAGCAGAGTACAAAGCAAATAACTATTTTTCATGTTCAACTACCTTCTATCAAATTTCTGAATCACAAACTTGGCAATATGTGGACTAAATAGAACATGGCTACAGTTGCTTTAAATTTTTTTTAAATTTACCTAATGCTTTTAGGGTAGTATCTTTCCAATTTACCCTAGTTCCTAATATCCCTTACTTAGTCTTAGCCTTCTTATACCCAGATATTATACTCATGTCCACAAAAGCACTAAGGTCTGCAAATATAGTACAATAGTATCAAGTTTCAATATAGTTTTTAATATTTTACATAACTTGCTTTCTTGAAATGTACCATACCCACCATTTGTTTATAAAGTAAGAGAAACCTATGAGAAAAGCCAATTTTTTCAACACCTTTTTTCATCATTGAAATCAACAGTGGTACTGAGTTTGAAAGTCTCTATTGTTCAAAATCTGATTGCCAGAAATGTTTTGTGAAAAACATCAAAAAACCTTGAATTTTTCCTCAGCCATATAGTCTGCAAACTTTTAGTCACCACTAGACAGGACTTGTGTTTTCTCTCCATATATGTCCCTACAAGGTTCTGTGTCCTCGGGTGTATCCTTCATCAGTGCTCTTTAGCCAATGGTCAGTTCCCAGCTCGTTATGAACCCCAGATGCTTTCCTGAAGACCTTTATGCACTCTCAAGGCATTGGTGGTTCTATATCAGTCCAGGCACACTTTCAGTTTCCTATGAAAGGAACCTGCTAACAGTTGTTATTTTAGGATAAGTACATTCCAAGTAATCACAATATAAATGATGACTGTATTGCAGAGTAGATGAATTTTTATACACTTAGTGAGTTTATTTTGACTAAATTCATGTCAAATGGAACTTTTTAAACAAAATATTATTGCAGAAATTTCCTAATATTTTCTGATAGTTACTCTTTGAGGAATTGTCACATTTAGATTAGTCATCGCTGTGATTATTAGGATCTGTGAATCATTAACTGAGATCTACCTCACAAATTCCCATACCAGGGGTGTCTGCAAAGACAAGCTCCTACAGATGTGGTTTTACCTTCCTGAACTGCAAGCTACTCCAGGGATTTCTGGAAGATTCTGATCATAACTGTGGTGGTCAAACCTACTCCAACCTAATGCTGCCAGAAGCATCTGCTTTGGAGGCAAAAACCAAGGTTCCAAAGACTAGCCTAAAAGCCCAAGTGGGGATGATCTAAATTCAGCTGATACAGGGACTCTGAATTGGGTTGGAATTACTGCTTACCAAATCACCACAAATTTAGCAGATTGATACAACACCCATTTATCACCTCACAGTTCTGTTGGTCAAAAGTTGGGCATGACCCAGCTTTATCTCTGCTCAGTGTTGGACCTACAAGGTATCGGCAGGATTGAGTTCTCATTCGGAGACTCCACCAGAGCTATTGTCAACTTCCTGGTTCCCTCAGATGGTTGGCAGAGCTTATTTTCTTGGCTGGCTGTCAGCCAGGCATTGCTCTCAACTTCTAGATATGCACTCAGGTCCTTAGCCTGTGGCTCAGCAGTGGAAGAACCTCCTGTCAAAACCCCTCTCATATTTTGAATCACCCTTTTAAAACTGACTTAATTAGGTCATACTCACCAGGGGCAATCTCCTTTTCCTAAAAATTTACTGATTTGGGACTTTAGTTACATGTGCAAAATCCCTTCACAGCAGCACATAGGGCTAGTGTTAATTGAATGGCTGGGAAAAGGTGTGTGTACACCAGTTGGTGGGAATCTTGGGTTCAATCAGGGAAGAAGTATATAATCATGGATATCATACTGACATTTTGGTCAACCTCAGAATACATATACGATGGTGGTCCCATAGATTAAAATGAAGCTCAAAAATTCCTAATGCCAAGTGAAAACATAGCTGTCCTGTCATAGTATAATCCGTTATTCATGTTTGTGCTGATGGTGCTGTAAACAAACCTACTGCATGAAAGTATTGCACATATAATTACATATATAATACTTTATAATGATAGTATGTTCCTGGTTTATGTACTTAGTATACCATAGTTCTAAATCATTATTTTAGATATAATCCTTCCACATACAAAAAGCACTTACTGTCAAATAGCACATTGTGTTATATCAGAAATAGCCTCTCACATATTGAATTTACTATGCTTCTTGATTGCATCAAGAGACCAGTTGATTTCATCAAGAAACCAATTTCTAGAGTGTTCACAAATACTCTATAATGCTTACACAATGATGAAATCACCTAATGATGCATTTCTCAGAACATATCCCATTATTAAGTGATGTGTAACTTTAGGTAAATGACAAACAGATATAGATATAACCTACCTACCTATCATCTATCACAAATAATTACCTTACACAATTGGTGAGTGCTGGCTAGACAGATCAAAATCCATAGTCAGGAAGGAGCAATTTCAGGAAAGCTAGAAAGCATGAGCTAAATAGTTGCCCACAGGTAGAAAGGTAGAATTTCTTCAAGGGGTGTTCCCTACCACAAGTTGACTGAAGATTAAAATATCTCAATCCTATTGAGAATTCTCAATTCTCAATAGATTCATCCTATACTGATGATTCTACATGGTATGCAGGCACCTACTAAACTATTTGATTGTATGGAACGACACTCTGAATAAGGATTTGCCCTCCCTTCTACAAAGCACCTCAAACAACTCTTTCTGGGCCCCCTGTTGTGACCCAAATCTTCATTCCAAAGAGTGATGGACATTCACTCCTGTTGTAATTAGGCCATTTCCTCTGACTTTAATCATATTACATGGAACTACTAAGTGATACCCTGTAGAATTCCCTGTATTATAGACATAGTCCTCATTACTTGCATTTTGTAGGCGCAGGATCATACTAGCCAGCACAGTAATTCATGTCTGGCATCCATGGATTTATAGGATGACATATCCACCATCACAGTAATTTGCCTTTTTTTCTGACAATGAAATCTTTTTATGGCAAGTGAAATAAGTAATGGGTTGATGCTCATGAAATTCATAGATCTTATCATGTTCCCCAACACCCTAAAGCAATTACAAGATACAATATCAGAAGGGCCCTTGAAAGACTCAACGACTGCACCTTCTAGGTGACAATGCTTTACAGAGCTGGTACAACAGCCTCTAGAATATGGCATCTACTCTAAATCAGTATCCAATACATGTTTCTTCCCCAGTTAGTATTTATTAGTGTATGAATTGGGATATGAAAACAGAAATGTCTCCCTGTTACCCCTAGTGATCCACTAGTAAAAGTTTTGTTTCCTGTGAGCACAGGTTCTGCTGAGCTAGAGGTCATAGATCTAAAGGAAAGATTCTTTTGCTAGTGGGCACAACAATGATTCTATTAAACTGGAAGTTGAGACTTATGCCAGGCCATTTGGTGTTCTTACTGCTTCTAATTCAACAAAGATGCAGGTTATGACATTTACTGGGACTATTCACTCTAACTGCAAAGGGGAACTGGCAAGCTACTACACAATAGGGATAATGAGGAGAATCTCCTGAATAATGCCAATCCTGAGATGTCTGTTAGTGCTCCTATGTCCTATGGAAAACTACCACAATGCAAACTAATTCAAGCAGACTGTTAATGGCTGTACCCTATTGGAATAAAGATTTGGGTCAACTCTAGGCAAAGAACAATGACTAGCTGTGATGCTTGCTGAGGGCAAAAGGAATATAAAATGAGTAATGGGAAGGATATCTGTAAATCCCATCTATAACCATATGATCTGGTGCACAAATGACTGCAATAATTATAAGGATTTCTTTTTCATTTTGACATAAAAATACAAAAATTATTTTTACTTTCATCCTTTTCTTGTCTTCTAACCATTTTATATGATAGCTAATTTTATTATCTCAGTATTTAAATTATAGGATGTCAAAGTAGAAGAGTGAATATTATCCTCTTATCTGTATGTGAGATAGCTGTACAATGTTGGGCGGAAATATAATTTTATTTTGGTTTTCATTTTCATTGAACTTCAAACTTATTATAAAGATCACCATGATCCAACTACATCATTTAAAAGATTAAGAAATATAAAAAAAGACTTAAAAGGAGTAAAAAGAAAGGTAGGGATTTAAAAAAAAAATGACAGTCAAGGAAATTTTATGAAGACCCCCTAATTAAGAATGGGAAAGACCAATTTCATTCAATTTAACAAGACATGTATGGGTGCCCAGTTGACAAGGAGTGAACTGTGATGGCTTTTGGGATGTGCCAACTTTGCTAGGTTTTATTCCAGTTATTCAAATACTAATTAGGTGTTGCTGTGAAGGAATTTTGTAGATGTGATTAATAATCAATTCACTTTAAGGGAAATCATTCTAGATACTCTGGATGAGTCTTATTTAATCATTTGAAAAACAGTACTAAAGCTTTACAGAAAAAGTAGAGGGACACAGAGAGACAACAGAAAAGAAATTCCACATCTGTCCAACAGTTTCTGCTTGTACCACTGAATTCCAGCCTCCCCACAATCTTCCCTTTCTGATTGCCTATCTACACATTTCAGATTTATTTAGCTAGTTTCCACAATGGTGTAAGCCAATTTATTATAATAAAGAAACACACATGTGTATGTATGTATATATGTGTGTGTAAATAGATAATAGAACACTAGATGCTGACAGAGACATAGACATTGACATGGACAAATATTCTACTAGTTTGCTTTGCTTTTTGATTCCCCATGAATATAGGGTGTATTATGAGCTCTTTTGCTACTGATGACTAAGTGACCCAACCAGCACAATTGTAGTGGAGGAAAAGTTCATTTGAGGGTTCACAGTTTCAGAGGTTTCAATCCATAGACAGCAGACTCCATTCCTTGGGGCTCTAGGTAAGGCAGAACATCATGGTGGAGGGAAGCAGTGGAGTGAAGCAGCTCATGTCATGATCAGGAAGCAGAGAGAGAGAGAGACTGTACTCTCCAGGTACAAAATATATACCCCAGAGCCACACCCCAATTCCCACCTCCTCCAGCCACGCCCTACCACTTCAATTAATCCAATCAGGATTAATTCACAGATTGGGTTAAGACTCTTACAACCCAATCATTTCTCCTCTGAACCTTCCTGTATTGTCTCACATGTGAGCTTTTGGGGAACATCTCACATCCAAACCACAACAAGGTGCTTAGAAGTATGCCTACCACAGGCATTTTTGGAATATAGTCAGGTAATATATCAATCACTAGAATCAGGACTAGAACACCAGGCTTGAGGTTAGATATTACCACTAAAGCATCAGCTTTAATCAAATCACTTAACCTCTTTGAGCTTCACTTATTTCTTCTATATTTTGGGAACCTAACTGCAGAGTTGTGAGCATCAGATAAGAAAAACACGAAGGCATCTTAATATGTATTTTGGCTAAGAAAGTCTGTGTTGTTCATGCTAATCTGTTTGCTGAATATGAGTGAAATGGAAGTTGACTTGAACTTGGAGGGGCTCTGTGGCATGGGTGTGGAATTCTCAGGAATGGTTTGGAATGATTAATTGTTGCCACAGGATTTGAAACACTGATACCTCACCTTGTAAGGATATAAAATTGATTAATTGTTGCCCCAGGATTTTGAAACACTGATACCTCACCTTGTAAGGATATAAAATGTATGACAACTTTGAAATTATTGTTGCAGAATTGTCATGATTTTTATTATATTTCATATTTATTTAACTCTCATAGTATGCATGATGCTGTGCTGTTAAAATGAGATGACCTATGGAAAGACAAAGATATAATAAAAAACTTTCATGTTCCTCCACCACTTAGAGAAGTTACCCAAAACTGTCTTCCATTCTCTCATATGTGAGATCTTATTCCTCTAGGGAATTTAAAGCAAACTGCCATGACCATAAATGATCAATAATGCAACTAACACTAAATGCTATTCCCAGAGGTAACTCTAGAAATGAGTCTGTTATTGGTCTACAGAATTTCAGTGGATCCACTGAGCAACAATAATTAATGACTGATTGCTTGACTATTTAACAAGCGTAATTATATTTTTATTCCAAGATTGTTTTAAAATGATTTACTAACTTCGTTCAGGTGAGCCTCAATGTTTTACACAACAGTCCTCCAAACCATCTATCACACTCTTAAACTCCTCTTAGACATGGTCTGTATAAATAACTTTGATTTTTGGTTAACTGCAGCACAAAGAATGAAGAACATATGTTCAAGTTGGAGTTCAGCAAAATCAGATGCTCAAATAAATATCCTGGTCTATTAGCTGTAAATGTACAGGGTACCATTTTGATTTTAGCCTTACTTTAGGAATAATTTCACTTTCATCACCATCAACTCTTAGATGGTCCACGAAAGAAAAATTATTGTAATTTATGTTAAAATTTTATTTTGATGACTGGAACAAAAATCATTATCATAATTATGTCCAGGAAGTATTATCCTTATGATTGATACATCAGTGTGCAATTTTAATTAAATTATCACTCAAAACTTTTCATAATAGAATCATCATAAAAATATTATATTTCTCAAACATTTGAATCAAATACACTAGGGAAGGTACATTGGTTTCTTAAAGTATCAGGGAATTACTGGTCAAAAGATCTTAACAAGTCCATTCCATTTTTTGAGAAGAATGAAATTTTGAAATTGTTGAACTGTGACACAGTACAGGATCCTATGAAGGTGACAGAGGTTGGTGCTCATGATGTAATGTCCCTGATATACCTAACAAAAATAGACAGAACCTAGAATGAGATAACAGAGCCTCAAGAACATTTCATGTCCTAAAGACAAAATATCTAGACTCTATTCTGCTCTATGTACAAATGTGTAACTCTTAACTAGGGAACTCTTAACTAACTGCTTACAGAGTTTTAGAAAGCATCAAACATCCCATTTTTAACCACTATGTTTAAGAAAAATGTATATGATAACTCTCTAAAAAAGATTTCTGTGATCATAACATTATTTTTCTTCATTACTAAGTTTTCCAAAAATATGAATCCATATAAGGATTTGGAATGTCATTTAATTTAAATGACTATAGCTCTCTACGGCAATTTAGCCCATAGAAACTTGAGTTGTCATAGCTAAGTCACTTCCAATCCACATAACAGTAAGTTAGATCTATACTCTCAAGAGAGCAAGATGAGCTTAGCAAAATTAGTTTCGTGATTTTTTCAAACTTAGGATAAAATTATGCAATAAGTCCATTTGGATATAATTTCCATAAATACATTTGAGAGGGATGGTGCTGTATTAAAATATTAAAACATTATATGAATGCAAAACACATAAAAGCAATATGGCTTCATATAGAACCAACTAATGAACAATAAGATTCATTCCTACAACAGTCCTGTTTGCCTGGATGTTCCAAGACAAGTAGTACTACATGGAGACTAAAATGATTTGCATAAAATGAGGATAACAAGGGCCTTCATTAAGTGACTGACACACTCTAAACAG